>APFE030562851.1:0-59558 GCA_000404065.3 Pinus taeda
TCTGCGAAACCCTAGCAGCAGGAAAATCCGTTACGGTCTGTCCTCTTCGTACCTTCCCACGTTGTGCTTTGGAAATTCGTCCTCCAGGTAGCTCGTATTCTCTAAGATGAGAGAGGAAGATGTGAGTTGAATTGTGTTGAAATTCTCTCCAACTTTTCCTGTATATATATTCATCAATGAGGGTGTGTGACACATCTGTTGGGCATGTGAGCCTACATTACAAAACTGGCTGACCTTGCACATATAATTTATTAAGAATAATAAATTCAAAATATAAGTTCTGCTCATCGGATTAAGACTATTTTTATATGGATTTTACACCTCTCAGAAAGAGGAATCCAACAAAAATATTAGCCTCTTAATCTGAGCGTCAAAACATGGAGTTTGGACCTAGTTGTCCAAATTTAACAATACCTTTAGGTAAGAATTGGGTGATTATAAGATTGAGACCTAAAAGAAGAGCAGGTTGCTCAATGGTGCGTGTTACCCCCCAAAAAAGTGGGTGACCTATAGGAGAAAATTTTCTCATCCTTGGACAACCAACCAATGAGTAGCCCTATATGATCGGTACATAACATAATGCCAATATCCTCCACTTGCTTCAGTTAGATTTCTCTCTTCCACCTGACATGATTATCACTCCACCCAGCGGTATCGCAGAGGCTATTTTACCCATTCCATAGAAAGGATGTGACCTTGTTGATGTAGCATTGCCTATCTAGAGTAGAGTGTTGGGCTACTTGATGATCCCACATGGTACCCGACACTTTGAGGTACCTTTGTAAAAATTCCTAATCCTCAAGGAACCCCTACTGCAACAAATCTAAATCTACTTCACCTACTTGATTTTAATTACATTCATTAAGTTATTCTTCTGAACACTAAAGCAAATTACTTTTGTAGCCTACACTAATTAAATATTTGATCTCATGAAACAGAAAACAAAGCAAGGAACAAGATACATAGGACACACTTATTTTTACAATAGTCCCCGGAAAACCCAATACTCGAAATCCGGTGCAACAATTCTGAGGTTTTATTATTATGCAGGTGAAATATCTGAATACATATCTAGGATGCTCATCTAACAATCCTTTACAAAGAAAAATACTGGCCGAAAATCTGAGTGAGTTTTACCTCACTTCATCTGGCAAAATTCCGGCTAATCCTGCAAAGGACTGGCTAATCCCGGCCATCTCTACGCTGGCCTTGCATAGGCTCTGTGTCAGCTTCTCTACCCTCTGTTTTAGCTCCCCCGACTGTGCTGACAGTTCTCGACAATTCCAACAGTTCACGACAGTTCTGGCTGTTCTGGATTCTGCGTGATAGGCAACTTTTCTCCGCTAGCTCTCCCGGCTACTGCAGTGTCTCTGCGTCAACTCTTTTGGCTGTTCCAATAGTTCCCAACAGTTTTGACTGTTCCAACAGTTCCGGATTCTGTGTGACAAGTAGCTTTTCTATGTCAGCTCTCCAGCACTCCACTGCCTCTGCATCAGCTCTCCTGCCTCTTTGTTCTGTATTTTCTGGAAAGTCCTCCCAAATTCTCTCAGCACCTCAACTGTAAGATCTACTTAGTCAATTTTCCTTTTGAGAACATCTCACCTCAGAAAATCGATTTCCTCAATCTCTCTGTGTGTTTCAAATGAACCCCAAGACTCCATTTTATACTTTTCCTATTGAGTCTTCAACGACTGAGAAAATTATTTTTGTACACAATAGTCCGCGAAGAAACCCAAAGAAAACTGGTGTAGCAGTTCTGAGGGTTTTATTCTTATGCAGTAACAAAATATGAATACATCACAGAATACCTCACAGAGTTATTCAATTATAGAGATAAATACTGATAGAAGCTTTGTGAGTTACCTCACACAATCACTAAGAAAAAGTTCTGGCTGTTCTGGCTGCTGGATGAGATGCCCCAGGCAGGCACTGTGCGAGCTCTACGCTGCCTCTACACTGTCCCAACGTCAACCCTTGCATGCATTACATCACCCAGCTGGGAATTCAATCAGAAACCCAGAGTCATTGCTCTCAGCCTCCCGAACTCACACCCCGACTTTTGGTCACTGAAATTGACCCTCTACTCTGACTTTCGACTTTCTCTTTTTGCCTCTTTGTCACTTTTGTGTGGCTCTTCTGGCCTTGTGTCAACCTTTGCGTCAAGGCCTCTAGATCACTTACTGCCTCTCTTTGTTGATGTATCTCCGACTGAGAATTACTCTCTCTAGAAGCTGCTATCCCTGCCCCTCAACTGCAAGATCTCCCCAATCGATTTTCCTCCTGAGAGCTTCTCACCTCAGAAAATCGATTTACTCAATCTCTCTATGTGTTTCTAAATGAACTCCAAGCCTCCTTAAATATTTTTTGTTGAGACTTCAACGACCGAGATTAAGTCTCTAATCAACGGCTAAGATTAAAACTTGACTTGATCTGCCTTCTAGATCATTCTCACACATATTTTGATTAATATCCATTAATATTTTAATTTTCCTAAGTTTAGACTTAGGAACCCCATTAAAAATATTAATTATTTTAATAAAATACAATCCGGTTGGAATTTCACCAAACGGTTTCTGGGTTTTTTAGAACTCATGTGCCTTAGCCTCTCCACCAATTTTCAAGGATAGAGCACTCCCTGTTGATTTGGGGTAGCATTGGATGTGCTCTAGCCACGAAAATTGGTGGAGAGGCTAAGGCACATGAGATCTCGAACACTCAGAAAGGGTTTGGGCAGATTTTAAACAATTTGGGAGATATTAAAATAATTAATATTTTTAATGGAGTCCCTAAGTCTAAACTTAGGGAAAATAAAATATTAATGTGAATTAATATAAAATTGTGTTAGAATGGTGCAAAAGTCATGGATCAAGCCAGATCTAATTTTAGCCATTGATTAAGGACTTAATCTCGGCCGTTGATTTGTCAACGAGAAAAATATAAGAGGAGGCTTGAGGGTCACTTGGAGAATACACCAGAGTGATCAGTCATTCGATTTAATAGAACAGGGTTTGCTAAGTAAAGTCGAATCAATGATCAGAGTTGCAGCTGAGGGGCAGTGAATACAGAAGCAGAAAGGCAGAGATAGCACCGGGAGGATTAGCGCAGTGGCCGGAGAGAGGGATGCAGAAGCAACCAAGGGTTCTTGCAGAGCCAGCTAGGGTTCATGCAGAGGAAACCAAGAGTTGTGTAGTGCCTTAGAGGGCTAGCGTGGGTGACACAGAGGGCTAGAGGGCTGACGCAGGCAAAGCTAGAGTGAGGTTGGGCTAACGCTGGGCCAAAGAGAGACTGGTGTAGTCCCTAGAGGCTAACGTTGGTGTTTCATGGGGCAGATTGGAGCTGTGGAGCTGCCGAAGTATTAATCTGAGGTTTCAACCAGAATATCTTCTTTCGAGTAGAGGGGTACTACTGCTGAGATTTTTCTCTGTTGAGTGAGCCAAATTAGGCAGCCAGATTGTATTCTGAAACTGCTTAATATATCAAACCCTCAGATAGCTGCACTAGTTTTCCTGCATTGGGTTTTTCCGGGGACATTAGTCCAAAAACAACGGTGTCACTTGTGTGCTTGTCTCTATTTCATTGAGTTGATGATCTGTAATGTGTTGAGCATGTACTTGTATTTATTTCTAGCATTTACATGGTAAATAACTTGTTAATTAACATAACAAGTAGGTAGGAATAAATCAATAAAGTGCATGAAGGGTTTCTAACGTGTCAGACTTAGAAATTCCAACATGGTATTAGAGCATGGTTGCAAATCACAGTCGAACAGAGCAACATCAACAAAAAAACCGCTGTCCCGAGTGACAGAAGCTGTACAAGAGTAGTAGTGGGGAAGGGGTGATGCAGTGCCTGTGTCATCAAGATTGAGCCAGGAAGAGGCAGCGCAGAGGCTGAGGGAGGAGGCGGGCTCACACAGACCCACACAGAGGCTAGGAGGGCTGATGCAGTTGGCTGAGGGGGCTGATTTGCCGGTGTCGGGATTGTGCAGAGCTTAGGAGCTCTAACCTTTAGTTTGCTGGGGTTTAGGAGGCTGTGGGTAAGTTGCAGAGTGGAGCTGGTGGGGTACTATAGTCAGAACAATACCTAACAGGGCAAGGCCAAGGTAGAGGGAGTTGCTACTGAGGTGGATTTCTAGCTAAGGAATCTAGATCAGTGTTGTAGTTGCATAGATGATTGGAGAGGGGCATCTCGACATTGGCAAAAGGGTTTCCAGGAGGGAAATCGAGGCTTAGAGGAGTCATACGGAGAACTTCCAGGAGGGAAGCAGAGGAGTAGCGAAATGACATTGCACGGAGTAAGAGACTAGGACAGATTGGACGGAGCCTCAAACTTTGTAGTTTGGAAGGCCAAAATCTTATCCGTACTAGACAGGAATCGTGTCAAGCACTTCGCCTTGAGGACGATAGCTATCTTAGTTCATCCGGTTGATAACGATAGGTGCAGGGATGCAATGGTGAGGGCTAAGAGTATCATCCTTGACGGGGTCAAGGATCATATAGTTCCACATATTGCCAAGAAGAACACGGCACAGGAGATGTGGGAGGTCCTGATCATGTTGTATTAGCATACTTCTGTGTAGAGGAAGATGCCACTAGAAAATCAGCTGCGATCATACAAGATGAAGAAGGGAGAATAATTCGACCCATTCCTCGGTCAATTGAAGGAGATTTGGGATATGCTGACTTCCATAGGGGCAATGCCAGATCCGACATTGATGGAGAGAACAACCCTGAATGGAGTCTTAGAAGATTGGGAGGTGTTTGTCAAGAGTATACTGGGCAGGGCGACCCTTCCAGATTGGGAGGAAATGTGGGCTGCTCTTCGCCAAGAAGAGATCAGAAGGCTGAGCAAGGCGGGAAGCAGCGACAAAGGGATCAGAATCAAGAAGGAGGAGGAGGAAGATGTTGCCCTAACAACTGAGGGAAAGCAGGAGAAACGAAAGAAGAAGGACCTCTCCAAGGTCAAATGCTTCCATTGTGGGGAGATGGGTCATTATGTGACCCAGTGTCCAAGGAAGAAGAGTAATGGAGAGGCCTCCGAGACCAAGGCAGCGCCAGCAAGGGCAAAGAAGGAAGTGGAGACAGACGATGATTGTGCCATGAGTGCTCATGTGCCACTTCAAAAGAAGTGGGGAGACATCGAGCTGTAGTTAGGCAAACTACAGGCGATGAGGGGTAAGATCCTTGAGGTACCTAGCCTCTTGGATTAGACCTTGCTACGGGAGCGCTGAAGAGGAGTAGCAGTACTGGCGATGTCAGTAGAGACGGATGCAGATGGAGCGACAGAGGGAGCTACAGTATAGGATTCCCAGGACAACGTGAGGCTAGTAGGTTGCAACAGTGTGAGAGGCACGGGAGTGTTGCACGAGTGCAGGATGGCACAAAGAGGTGTGCAACGGTGCAAGATGCATGGAGTTGTTGCAGCAGCGTAGAAGTCAGAGAGGGAGCACTTGTCAGTGACAGAGGGAGCTTCAATATCAGGAGTGTTTCTAGCTTGACGGAGATGTCAGAGTTGGGAGATCAGTTACTTACTTCTCATTAACTGAGTTGCAGCGCAGATGCAGCAGTGGCAGTGATAGGGCCATGGGCAACAACACGGATGCAAAGGCAGTTGCAGTGTGGATGCAATAGTGGCAGTGGCGGGGCCATGGGTAGCAGTACAGGATGCAATAGTGCAGAGGATGTTGGGTAGTAGGCCTAGCATCAACACAGGGACCGATGCTGGATGATCAGAGTGATGCTCAATGAGGAGTTTTACTAGAGCACAATCCTTTCTAAGAGGGAGTGTTGATTTGGGGTAGCATCAGATGTGCTCTAGCCACGAAAATTGGTGGAGAGGCTAAGGCACGTGAGATCTCCAATACCCAGAAAGGGTTTGGGCAAATTCTAAACAGTTTGAGAGATATTAAAATAATTAATATTTTTAATTTAGTCTCTAAGTCTAAACTTAGGGAAAATAAAATATTAATGTGAATTAATATAAAACTATGTTAGAATGGTACAAAAGTCATAGATCAAGCTAGATCTAATCTTAGCCATTGATTAGGGACTTAATCTCGACTATTGATTTGTCAACGAAAAAAGTATAAGAGGAGGCTTGAGGGTCACTTGGAGAATACATCACAGTGATCAGTCATTCGATTTACTACAATAGGGTTTGCTAAGTAAAGTCAAATCAATGATCAAAGTTGTAGCTAAGGGGCAGTGAATACAGAAGCAGAGAGGCAAAGATAGCACTAGGTGGATCAACGCAATAGCTGGAGAGAGGGACGTAAAAGCAACCAAGGGTTTACGCAGAGCCAACCAGGGCTCACGTAGAGGCAACCAGGAGTTGCGTAGTGCCTCAAAGGGCTAGCGTGGGTGACATAGAGGGCCAGAGGGATGACACAGTGCCTCCAGAGGCTGACGCAGGCCAAGCCAAAGTGACGTTGGGCTGACGCTGTGCCAGAGAGAGGCTGATACTGGGGTTTCGTGGGGTAGATTGGAGCTGTGGAGCTGCCAGAGTATTTATCTGGGGTTTCAGCGGGAATATCTGCTTCCGAGTAGAGAGGTACTACTGTCGAGTTTTTTCTCTGTTGGGTGAGCTGGATTTGGCACCTAGATTGTATTCTAAAACTACTTAATAATCAAACCCTTAGATAGCTGCACCGGTTTTTCCGCATTGGGTTTTCTGGGGACATTAGTCCAAAAACAATAGTGTCACTTGTGTTCTTGTCTCTATTTCCTTGAGTTGATGATCTGTAATGTGTTGAGCATGTACTTGTATTTATTTCCAGTATTTACATGGTAAATAACTTGTGAATTAACATAACAAGTAGGTAGGAATAAATCAGTAAAGTGCATGAAGTGTTTCTAACGCGTCAGACTTAGAAATTCCAACACTTCCGATGCTACCAAAAACTAATACTCCGTCTTAACGAGCAAAGTGCTCTAACAACAATTTCCAACTGCATGCTGCTCTATCTCTGAAGCACCTTCGTTCCGTACTGTTGCTGCGACTAATATACTGCTGCCCATGACACTCCCAGTGCCACTGCTGCATTTGTACTACAACTCCCTCTCAAATGCTGCATCTGCTATGCTGCTAACTCCGCCACTGCTAACACTACATTCGCACTGCTACTTTATTGCTGAGAGAAGCAACTGAAAAACATCCAAAATTAATTGAACTTAACTATGTTCAGCATGATACCATGAATGTTGGAATCTGACCCCTAGTAGTCTCTGACCCTCTGAATCTTTTGTGCTGCTGCTGACTTCTGCACTGTTGGCAACCTTGCTCTGCGCTAATCAGTGCTGGTCTCAGGCTGCTGCATCTATCCTCCAAATAATCCACTGCATCATCTGACATTAAGTCCATCTTGCTATCGCTGAATCTTTGGGCTCCCGTAGCAAAGAATTGATCCAAGAGGTGGACTCCTTAAGGATCCTGCCCACATGTAGTCCTCCCGAATAGAACTCAATATCGCCCCATCTCTGTCCTGGAGATGCGTGGGCACTCATGGCAAACTCATCTTCATCAATCTTTGCTGGAGCAGCCTTAGGATCATGTTTCCATCCTTATCCTTTTTCTTCAAAGGACATTGGGATGTATAGTGGGCCATCTCACCACAACTGAAATATTTCACCTTTGAAATGTCCTTTCGCTTCTGCTTCTGCTGTCCCTTTGATGTTAGAGCTGTGTTCTCCTCCTCCTCGGTATTTGTGCCACTTCCACTGCCACCATTGAGGTTGACCTTAACTAGGTCCCTCCTTAATTCTTCCTATTGAAGAGCTGCCCCCATCTCCCCCCATAAGGTAGTCTTTCCCTACCCAATATGCTTTGGGTGAAGACTTACCATTCATTCGAGACTCCATTCAGGGCTATCCTCACCATCACGGTTCACTGAGGAGTGGACCCCACTATAGCAAGCTGGTCTTTGGTGTCCTGAAGACGTTGAAGATAGGAGTTGACTCCTTCTCCCTTCTACATCAATGTCGGCTGCAACTTCTGTTGTAGGTACATCTTCCGCTGTTCGGAAGTGCCTTCATACAAAGAAGACAAGGCTTCCCACATCTCTCGGGCTGTATCCTTGCCCTGCAAGTGTGAGACCGCATGATCTCGATCTCCATCAAGAATGAGCATCTTTGCCTTCCCGTGCTTGGCCTTGTACTTCTTCCTTTGATCATTGTTAGTAAGAACAACTACAACACTTTTGACGTAGACTTCGAGATCGTACTCCTCTAGAACAACTAAGATTCTAGTTTTCCATATGACATTGTTGGAAACACCTTCCAACCCGTCTTGATCTCTGAGCCCATGCGATGCCATCTCACCCAACTATTGAACTGACTCCTCTGATCACTGCTCAGCTGCTCAGTGAGTGAGAAATTCCAATTTTCTGGCGAAAAGTTCTCTGAGGATAAAATTCCCCTTCTAGGTGTCTTCGCTCTTTTCCGGCAGATTTCTGCCCCGACATAAACTGCGCCCTTCAAGCACTGCGCCGAGGCTCTGTGTCACTCCCTCTGCCTTTGCACACTCACGAATTGGAAATCGTACCTCTTTATTGACTCTCTCAGAGAGAGATTTCCTCGGAATCTTTGCTTCTCGGCAAGGACTGCGCAATCCCTTCCAAGGGATTCGAATTGCTTCCAAATGCAGCTTTTGGCCTCGCTACTCAACACTAGATCTGCTCTCCCTGTTTTAAAATCAGTGCTTTGATTCCATGTGAAAATTCCTAATCCTCAAGGAACCCCTACTGCAACAAATCTGAATCTACTTCACCGACTTGATTTTAATTACATGCATTAAGTTACTGAAACAAATTACTTCTGCAACCTACACTACTTAAATTTGATTACGTGAAACAAGGAAACTGAGCAAAGAACAAGATACAAAGGACACAATTGTTTTGGACACAATAGTCCCCGGAAAAACCCATTGCGGGAAAATCGGTGCAGTAGTTTTGAGGGTTTTATTATTATGCAGTAGCAAAATCTGAATACATCACTGACTACCTCACAGGGTTATTCAGTTACAGAGAGAAATATTAGCAGAGGCTTTGTGAGTTACCTCACACAATCACTGAGAAAAAGTTCTAGCTATTCCAGCTACTAGATGAGATGCCCTTGGTAGGCACTGCGTTGCCTCTACGCTGTCCCAATGTCAACCCTTGCAGGCATTGCGTCACCCAGTTGGGAATTCGATCAGAAGCCCAGAGTCATTGTTCTTAGTCTTCCGGTCTCACACCCCGTCTTCTGGCTACTGAAACTGACACCTTGCTCTGATTCTTGACTCTCTCTGTCTCTGCGTCACTTCTGCGTGGCCCTTCTGGCCCTGTGTCAGCCTCTGCGTCAAGGCCTCTGGATCACTTACTGCCTCTCTCTGTTGATGTATCTCCCACTGAGAGTCACTCTCTTTGGAAGCTGCTATCCCTGCCCCTCAACTGCAAGATCTCCCTAATCGATTTTCCTCCTAAGCACTTCTCATCTCAAAAAATCAATTTCCTCAATCTCTCTGTGTGTTTCTAAATGAACCCTAAGCCTCTTTATACTTTTCGTGTTGAGACTTCAACGATCGAGATTAAGTCTCTAATCAACTGCTAAGATTAAAACTTGACTTGATCCGCCTTCTAGATCATTCTCACCCATATTTTGATTAAGACCAAATTACAACCATCACAAGAAATCGAAGTTTGAAGTCAAGAAGATCAATTTTGCAAGCCAAATTTCTCAGGTGGAAGAAGTAATCCAAGCGAAGGAGAGAGAAGGTAAATTTCACCATCTTTTCCCACATGTGCGAGTTAGGGTTTCTACAGTAGAGGCCAAAATTTGTAGACTTGAAGCAGTGACCGAAATTCTGAAGAAGAGGCCGAAGTCTTAAGTGTTGAATCAATTTGACTTGGGTTGACTTTGTGTAGGATAAGCTCATCAAAGGAGAAGTTGACTTCGTCTTGGAGGGGTCTTTGTCTTAGGTCTTAGGTCTTGGAATTCATCATTTGAAGATTCTATAAGAAGAGAAGAATTCTTGTGGGTTTTCCTTCAAAGGAGAGGTTTGGCCCTGGCTAGTAGCCTATATCTTGTGTTATCGATCTTCATAAGTTTGGTAGTTGTTTGATGATAAGAACATTATAATAATCAAAAGAAGAAGGAGCTAATTACAAGTACATCAAGTTTTAGAACATCACAAGTAGTTATCAAAGTAAAGAGAAATCACCCTAATTTGGCTCAAAGTGTTGACCGAATTGGACCATGATTGTAGCAGCATGCTGTTGCCATGTGAGTGATCTTTCGAGGAGTTGAATGATTTTCCTAGGAGTAGAACCAACAATGTAGTTTTTGGGTTGATTGAGCTAGCTGTTGGAGGCTGAAGTTGATTGGGCTTGACCAAGCCATTTAGAGAAAGATTCTGTCCTGTTTGACCAACATTGACTTCCTGGTCAATGCTTTATTGCTGCTGTCATAAAATCTCAGTTTTGTATATTTGTACTATCTCTCTCTGTGCTGAACTATTGAAGAATATAAGAAGAATTGATCAAGGGTTTCCCTACATTGGGGTTTGTCCTTGGCTGGTGTGGCATTTTGTGTCCTCTTGTCTTGGCTTGTCTTCTACTATTTATGTTTATGTTTTATCTGCATTTTACTATCATGCTGATGCAATTGTTAATTTGGATATTGATATTGGGCTAATAAGAAATTTGAAGTAATTTCTCTTAAGCATAAAACATACCAAAAGTTAACATGGTATCAGAGCTGAGGTGAAGACAAAGCCCACACAAGAGTGAAAGAGCAATCACCAAAGATAGTTGGACAAGGACAAAGGCTCAATGGGTTCCTCATCCCACTTCTTGGCTGAAGAGAAGCTCCGTGAAAAGTTTGACTATCACGGATGGAAGATTTCTCTTGATCTAACTTTGGAAGAACAAGAAGTGTTGGATTATGTGAAGGGTAAATTCCCTGAGCCTCCATCAAATGCACCGACTGCTACAAAGAGCAAGTACAACAACGCTGAAGTCAAAGCGAAGAAGATTATCAGAGATTCCATTGACAAGCGTTTGGTGGCCTACATCTCTGATTTGAACACCTCCAAAGATCTACGACAGATTGGTAAGCATGTTCAAGGTTAGTGATGCAAATCAAATTTTATTTCTCAAAAATACGCTGAAGGATATTAAGAAGGGCAAAGATGAGGATATTCAATCCTACTTCTTAAGAATCACCGAGATCAAGAATGATCTTCTTGCGATTGGAGAAATTATATCTGATAGGGAACTTACTATCACTACTCTTAGAGGGCTTCCACCTAAGTGGTATATATTTATAACCACTATTCTCAATGATGATCGAATTCTGGGATTTGAAGAATTGATGTCAAGAGGCATTCAGGAAGAAACGAGAATGGTAGAGCAAGAAATGACTTCTAATAGAGGCAGCCCCACTGCTTGCTCCGCTCATGCCAAAAGGAGAAATAATGCAAGGTTTAAAGGTCACTTCAATGGAAAGCCTAGATCTAAGGGTGGAAGGAAGGGCATGTGCTTTGTTTGCAATAAGTTTGGCCACTATGCGAGGGAGTGTCCAAATAGAAGGGACACATCACATGATGATGATCACAATCATTCCAGGGGCAACTTCAACAACAATGATCGAAGGAATGACAGGTACAATGGCAAAGGAGAAAGGAATGCAGGACATCAAGGAAATGGTGGACCTTCCAAGAAAGCAAGGAACTCCAGGTATGATGAATTGAATGTTGTTAACAATAAGCAAAAGGAGTATTATCTTATATCGACCCTCTCCACTACCTCTCCTCCAAACACTTTGGGAAGTTGGGTTATTGATAGTGGTGCTTCAAGGCACTTCATCGGATACAAGGAAGCTCTCTCTAATCTGATAGAGAAGGAAACAAACTTAGAGATTATTCTTGGAGATGATGCCACCTTTCCCGTAAAGGGTATAGGGAATGTTACCCTTCAATTGAATCAGGGTAACATGATTCATTTACAAGAAGTTCTATATGTTCCTGATTTCAAGAAGAACCTGGTCCATTTCGGCAATGGAAGACAAAGGTTACAAGGTGGCATTCATCGATGGAAAGGTATATGTTTGGAAAAGGAATTTTAAAGATGCTTTTACTCTTGGGTTCAGGGTTGGCACTTCGTATCAAGTTGTAGGAAGTCCATTGGGGGCCATGTCTTGCAACACATCTCTACAATCTGAACTATGGAACCGAAGGTTTGCCCATCTTCATTGTAAGGCCCTACCCGATGTGAGACAGATCGTAATAGGGATGTCTAAGTTCAAAGTAGAGAATGAAGGTGTATGTGCGGAAGGAAAACTTACAAGGGGACCATTTCCCTCAAGTAACAGCAAGACCACAAATATATTGCAGTTGGTCTACTCAGACATATCTATTATGATGCCCGTAAGCTCTTGGAAGAATGAAGTATACACCTGGTTCCGTCACGTCAAAGACTATGTGTAGCAACTCGAGGGGTTTGAGGTTCATGACCGAGAATCTCATATATGCAGGTTGAAGAAAACTCTTTATGGGTTGAACCTTTACTTTAAGGTTGAAGATGATAGATCACTCATATTGGTACTTTATGTAGATGACCCCTTTTTGACAGGTACATACCCTCTCATTTACAAACGTAAGAGGGAGTTGGATTCCGAATTTGAAATGAAGGATCTAGGACTGATGCACTACTTCCTAGGGTTGGAGGTTTGGCAAAAGCCAAGAGAAATTTTCTTATCTCAAGGAAAATATGTTGTGAAGATATTGAAAAGATTTGGGACGGTGGACTGCATGCCTGTAACTACCCCGATGGAGCTTAACTTCAAGAAGTTATGCGATAGGGCTTTGAGCACTAGTGAGGCCGAATACATAGTTGCGAGTATGGCCTCTTGTGAAATTATCTGTTTGAGGAAGCTCTTCAATGAGCTGTTTGGACATGTGATGGAAACCACCATGATCCTTCGCGACAACCAGAGTAGGATCCGATTATCAGAGAATCTCGTATTTCATGTTCGCTCCAAGCACATAGACATTAGGTACCACTTCATCCGGGATATGGTACAACGAGGAGCAATAAGGCTCCATCACATTGGGACTGATGAGCAGGTCGTTGATATTCTGACGAAGCCCCTGGGAAAGGTCAAATTCTTGACTTTCCGAGAATGACTAGGAGTCGTGGGGAGGCCCTCTCCTGATGGTCCTGTATGAGATGGAATTTGAGCTTTGGGAGCTCTGGGGGGCTTGGGGTGCTTCTTGGAGCAATGAGCAAGCATAGGGTGAGTGGTTCAACCTTCCCCTAGTGGTTTGCTATGTAGGTAGGATGAGTGGTTCATCCTTCTCCTACTGAGACACAATCATAGGGTGAGTGGTCTAACCTTCCCCTAGTGATTTGTTGTGTACATGGTGAGTGGTTTAGCCTTCCCATGGGATACCCCATGGCGACATGTAGGCAGGATGAGTGGTTCATCCTTCTCTAGCTGAGACATCCTACCCATGCAGTGTGGGACTCATGGGAAGTACCTCTCATCTGCCCAATGAGTCCCTAAATGAGGATAGGGACTATAGTACTACCGATGGATGCATTGTGTACTATTGTACTTCCTATGCTAGGATGACCTATATTGATTTGTGATCAATTGGAACTGACTTCGGGTCAGTAACAATGGTATGAGACACTCTCTTTATATGGGACTGACTTTGGGGCAATAGAGAATGGTATGATACATTCTCAATCACTTCTTCTTCTTCATAGTTCAGCAGAGCAGAGCAGTGCATTGATGACAAAGATAGTACCGGTTGACAGATGGATTAGCAGATGGAGTTCTCCCTAGTTTTGAGGGAGTGTTAAAATTGGCAACTAGGGCCAAACTCCATATGGTTCACCCTATTTATGGAAGTTGATATTTTTCTTAGATTCCTCTCTGAGAGATGTAGGATTGATCTAAAGATCATTCAATTCCGACATGTATTTATGGAGATATGAATTTATTTATATTATTGACAATTTGTCAAGGTTGGCCTGCAAGCAAATTACCCCTAGCTCAACCTCAACATTGCATTTAAATAGAGGAGACCTCAAGTCATTTGAGGAGCACATCACTTATGATCTCTCTCTCTAGTCGTTTAGGTTTGTCCTCACAAGGAGGACGTGGTGGAGAGAAAGGACACAAAGGTGCCTTAGCTGTAGTCAAAGGGAGAGCCCTAGCCGCAGTTAAAGAAGAGATCTAGCTATAGATTGAAGGGAGACCTAGCCGCAGTCAAAGGGAGCCCTAATCCACAACAAGGAGGAGGTCTAATCCACAACAAAGAGAGGCCTGATCCACAACAAAGAGAGGCCTGATCCGCAGCAAAAAGCAAGCCCTAGCCGCAATAAGGAGAGGTCAAGGGACAACGTGGAAGAATGTCTGCTTCAGGAAAGGTCTAATCCACAACAAAGAGAGGCCTTGATCCACAACAAAGAGAGGCCTATTCCGCAGCAAAAAGCAAGCCCTAGCCGCAACAAGGAGAGGTCAAGGGACAACGTGGAAGAATGTCTGCTTCAGGAAAGCGTGGACAGGTCTGTTTGGAGGCCGAGTGCTGGACAGGAGTCAAGATTGGGTTGAGGGACTGTTTTGTGGTCAAAACAAGTCCGAAGTTAGTTATTTCTAGGGCCGAGTTTGCTGGGCAGTAGGCCGAGTTTAGGAGAGGGCAAGATATTGTTGTTTGGGGTGATTGTTTGGGCCTGTTGGAGGATACCGCAATTACAACTCACTGCTTTGCTAGGCTGCAAGCCATAGCAAGCAACTAGGGTTGTTCCAGGGCAGCGTTGAGGTGAATAATGCTTGCAAGAGGCAGAGTGGCATAAGGGGAGACTCTCCTATGTGGACTGCAACTCTAGAAGGGCTTACTTTGCTGACAGTGTGGAGGGTTAAGGGTTGCATATTGTACCCTAACCAGAATTGCAGGAGCAAGCAAATAGTGGAGGACAATAGCATTTTGTGGAGGAGAGTTGGGTCAAGGTGTTGACCGGATTGGATTGTGATTGTAGCAGCTTGTTGTTGTCATGTGAAGGATCTTTCGAGGAGTTGAAGGATTTTCCTAGGAGCAGAACCAACAATGTAGTTTTTGGGTTGATTGAGCTAGCTGTTGGAGGCTAAAGTTCACTGGGCTTGACCAAGCCATTTAGAGAAAGATTCTGTCCTATTTGACCAACATTGACTTCTCTGGTCAATGCTTTACTGCTGCTGTCATAAAATATCAGTTTTGTATATTTGTACTACCTCTCTCTCTGGTGAACTATTGAAGAATATAAGAAGAATTGATCAAGGGTTTCTCCACATGGGGGTTTGTCTCTGGCTGGTGCCACATCTTGTGTCCTCTTGTCTTGGCTTGTCCTCTACTATTTGTGTTTATGTTCTATCTGCATTTTACTATCATGTTGATGTGATTGCTAATCTGGATATTGATATTGGGCTAATAAGAAAATTGAAGTAAATTGCTCTTAAGCAAAGAACATACCAAAAATTAACATATCGGAGCTAAGGTGACAAGAAGAGGCAACTTGAAGATCACTCAATTAAGGAAGGGTACATAAGGACCGAGCGCAAAAAGAGCATCAAGGAAATCAAACCATCAAGAAGAACTAAGAGCATCAAGGAGAACATGTCATCACATCACAAAGACTTTATCATCTTGAAGGAAGAACTCTTGGAAAAAGAAGAAGACCTCAAGGACCCTTCCTCCAATCAAAGAAAGAAGGACTCTACACACACTTCAAGTATTCTTGGAAGCCTCCACATTCTACATTATCAACCAAGGAAGCAAGAATAACTCTTCATCATCATCAAAATCAAAGTGATCTACCTCACATTAAAGTAAGGATCACATCTCAAACATCTTTGAAGAAGAACATCTCCCGACGAAGAAAGCATTGTGATTCTTGAAGAAGGAAGATCATCATCAAGAAAGACTTCTAGTGGAAGACACAATCAAGGAGGTACCTTCATTTAGTAAGTACTTGTATTTTTGTCTCAATCTACAAACCAAATGCCTTCTTTTTGCAAGGAGAACAATAAACTTGTTGGGACATCTAACTACCTTGCATGGAAGAAGAGAATAGATTTAATTTTCATGGAAAATGAAGTTATTGAATATGTGAAGGGCTCAATTTCCAAATGACCACAAGAGTAATCTCAATCACTATCAAAGTATATGGAAGGAGATATAAGGGCTCGAAAAATCCTCATTGAATCGATCAAAGATTCTCTCATCCCCTATGCAGCAAATTTGAAGACATCAAAAGAAATCTATGACAAGTTGGTGGAATTGTTCTCTGTAGTTACTGCAGGAGAAATAACGTCATTAAGAACTTAGTTATACAAGATGAAAGTATCAAAGGAAGAAGGGGTTGCCACATATCTCATGAAGGTATCTCAAATAAGAGATCAACTACAAGAGCTAGGAGAAACAATGTTAGACCCAAAGATGATCACTGTCGTACTCAATGCATTACTAGATGAATGGGGCAACTTTGTATCAAGCATCTATGGAAAGAAGGAAGCCACTCCATTCAATGATCTATGGCCATTATGTGAGATTGAAGAATCTATATTGAAGGCAAAGAATGATGTTAGATTAAATGAGCAAACACAAGTTTATCCAGCTATGACAAGGAGGAAAGGAAAGTTTGGAAAGTTTGAACCTCGAAAGAAATTTCAAAATAAAGTTGACATGTCTAAGATTCAGTGCTATGAATGTAGTGAATATGGGCACTTCAAAAGGAATTGCCCTAAACGCAAGAAGGGCAACAAGAAAAGAAAGGACAAAAGTGAAGCCCATGTGACTGAAGAAGTGGAAGAATTGGAAGAGAAGAAGTCAAAGAAGCAATAAGTAAAAGAACTCTAATATTAAAAGGTCCCTCACATACATTTAGTTAATTTTCAGTATATAGAAGTTAGCAAGTCATGGTAGGAAGCATTACAGTCATGCTAAGATGTAGTATAGAAGTATTGAGATGACATCATAGAAGCATGAAAGGATAGCCGAAGTAGCAATTTGTATGGTTGAAGCAAGTCATCTAGCAAGGTGGAAAGATAGATCATCATACATCATCATGACTAGAAAGAAGCATTTGTAGAACAAGGATCATCAAGATCCTGCATTGGAATCTTTGTTAGAAGGTTCACCTCTACTTAGAAGAAGCAAATATCACACTGATAGTCTACATTCCACTAGTATGGAATCCGCAATTTAGAAAGGATGAAGGTATGATGATAGAGAAGTGTAGCACGACAAGTTAGTTGAAGTATTTTCATCGTCTAGCAAGGAAAGGACTTTGCTGAAGAAAGCCTAGATAATCACATGAAGAAAGAGGTATGTATATATTTGTTAACTTTGATAGATGGATAAAGTCACGACATCACTTAATTACAAATAGAATGGTGAGAATACTCTATCTCATGAGCATGATTGAAGAAGAAGGAACTCTTCCTAGTGAATGACACTTGAAGGAATAAATGCAATATGCCTTGAACTCTTCTACATGATGACAAGATAGAATCAACACTATATGACCTCATGAAGAATATGAGATGGTTGGCAATCATTGTTCCTATGATGAAGGAACTATGTATTTACATCCCGAGGAGCTAGAAGAAGAATTCATGAAAATGTACCTATAGTCAATTGAGATAAGATGGGTAATCAACATCTGATAACAAGAAGGATTAGCTATGACATCTCCATGAAGAGATTATGAAGACCTTGATAAATATGATGAAGAAAGAAAACCTTGATGGTAAATATCTTAGAGATGGGTTCAAACAATATGCATGATGTTGATGTTACAAAAGTTGATATGACAAAGGGCCATCATAAAGAGGTAACTTTGATTTGATGATTCACTTTTGATTTTTGAAAGCAACATCTAGTTGGGTTGAAACAGGCTACCGAAAGAGGGTTGTAGAAATTCACATACAACTAGTACACATAGACTTGGATGGAAAATCTTGGAAGGAACATGACTTGGAAGACATAGAAGTATAATGGATAGCTTGATAATGACGAAGAAGGTCACTTTCTGACTAAGAGAAGGATGACATGACTATTGGTTCAACACTATGTTTCGTTGAAGAGAAGTGATGTAGAAGATGGCCGATGTCCTACGAAGAAGTTTTGGAAGAAGATGGCTCCATGATGCAGAAGTTGAAGTTCGTCCATGACATGATGATGCAAAAAAGAGGAGCCCTACAATAAGCTGATAGTACCATGGTCTCCACCAAAGAGCAGATAATTGTTGTTGGAAACAAGTCCCTAGTTAAGAGGGAGCTTGGGTATATTCCTTTTATAGGAATGAGTAAAACCTCCCTAGTTGAGAGGGAGAGATAGAAACATCATCCTTGTCTTCATGTCATGAAAAAAGAATGGAGGATTGGGTAAGCATCTGAGACTAACATTGATACTCTTTGAGGTTGAGGTAGGGCATCCAATAGGTAAGAGTAGTTAAAGAGGAAATTCCTTGAGGATGTGGAAATCCAAGATAGGAATGGTCCTAAAAGGACATACCTTGTGAACTTCTGGATGGGGTATGTGCCTTGTGAGACAATGATGAAGGTGTCTATAAATCATTGTCTCCCCAACATTGTGCTATAATCTAGTGGAGAGATAGAGCTATTAGTCAAGGCCTTGCTATATGACAATGTTGGTTGATATGATGAGATGCACTAAGATAAGCTGAATATATAGCTTATGAGATGGCTTACCAATCCGAGTCTTCTTATGAAAAATTTTCAGTATGAGAATGCCCATCTACCTTGTATGTATTATGAATACCTCCTTAGTTAAGAGGGAGTGTTGAAATATGTAACTAGGTTTGGTCCTTATAGTGTCTTATATAGTCTTGATTTTATGTATTTGATGCTAAGTTGCATGAAACGGGGAAACAGGTATGAGTTTTTGAAATGGGCATAGGTACGAAATGTGATCCCCCCAAATTTTGGAAATGGGAAAATGCGATATAATAATTAACAAACAGTATTATATATATAGATATTAAAAAAAAGAATTTAAGAAATTTTATGTGCAATCATAAAGCATACATGATACATTATAATTTATTACATTTAAAGTTTAAATATTATGATTAAATTTACATCACATTTACTCATGAATGATCACATAATGAAAATAACAATATTAGAATATCCAAAATCAACCTTTATTATATATCCAAATCTCAAAATCAGCGTTTATTATATATATGAAGCTGTAAGTACTATAAAGACAAAAGACTAATCCTCATCATCATAATCCTCATCAAAAATAGAAGTAGAAGCATGCTCAACAGTGGATTTTGGTGCTGAAGAAGATGATGGGCCAATTCCACTTATAGGATGGACCTCAATATTCAGGGCAGCAAGAGAGAGATCCAAATTAGGACTTTCTGGATCCGCATCCCATTCTTTAGAAGGACCACTGCTATATTCTGGACCCCTACGAGATGCAAGGAAAAGGTTGGAGGGCACATAAACAAGATCCTTTGCTTTCTATGAACCCAACCTATTGTGCTTCATAGAATGAATAAAACCATAGGTGCTCCAATGTACACCATTTGCTCCATTACAAATCCACCACCTAACTGGATTCATGGTGCTTCTCTCCTCCAAAGATGATATATCTGAATAATCATCTAATGCTGCAGCAAACCTGACAAATTCTTCCTTTACCTCCCTGTGTAGACGAAATCGAAATATTCTCATAAGGCTTATTTTTCACCCCATTAGTCACCTCTCTATCCTTATGGGGTGCCTTCCTCTTCCCATTGCTTTGAGCAATACGCTCCTCATCATAAAATTTGGGGTTCAAGGCATATGCTAAAGTGTGCAATGGAGTGTTGAAATTGTTCCACCTATCAACAATAATTTTCTTGACTAAATTAGAAAAATGATCATCAACAAACAAAAGCTGTGGAGACTCTTATGAAATGATTTCCATAGTTTTCTCAACCATGCAATCCAAGCCATCATATACCTCTCCTATGAAAGGTTGGTCAGTGTCAGCATTCCGAAGAAGCTCAAATGCAGGGGTTGTGAACTTTAGCAAGAAATCTATCTTGCTCCACCAGTTCTCATCAAGACACAATCTACGCACCATATATCCCTTCTCTGAATCGACTTGTCTCCACTCAGCCCAAAGTTGACTCACCACCATAGAAATTAATGCTTTCTTAACCTCAACAAGGCGGTACAACATCAAGAAGTTTTAGGTATATCTTGTCTCAACAACTTCTAACAACTCCAATTTGGAGTCTCTCGAAATATTTCTTGAGATTGGTGGTGGTTCGTGATGAATTTAACAATCTCCCTTGCTTCTCCTGTGATTTCCTTTATCCATGGAACTTTGTTGTCAATCTCCTCTAAGATTAGATTCAAATTATGGATAATGTAGGGTGTCCAAAAGATGTGGTCATACCTCCCCTCAATAATTAAACCTGCAACTTTGCAAACTGGTGCATTATCCGTGATAGCTTGCACCACCCTGTTAGGCCCTATTTGTTCAATAGATTTTATAATAACATCAACAATGAACTGTGCATCTTTTACCTCTCCTGAGCAGTCTTCCGCCTTTAAAAACATTGCTCCTTTGGGGGAAGTGGCAATGATATTTATCAATGGTCTGTGTCTTGTATCAGCCCATTCATCTGAGACTATGGTAACCTTAGAGCTACTCCAGGAAGAATGAATTGGTGATAAGATATCCTCCACAAGCTCCTTCCCATTTTTGAGAAGTTGAGTTCTAACTTTTTCATAGTTGGGCCCCCTGTACCCTTGAGGAGCTTTGTCAATTTCCCTTATCATATCTTTCCAATAAGGAGAGCGAACACCATTGAATGGGATACCACATGCATAGATGCACCTAGCCACTCTGGAATCAATTTCTTCTCTCTCTTGCACATTCACCAACTTAGCAATTTTGCTATCCTGAACTGAAGCGGATGCCCCTCTGGTATTTTCGGATGATGGTTGTTCATGTTGTTGAGTGGCACTGGCTCTCGTCTTCCTTGCTTCAACTACAATCCTTGGCTCAATGTTAGGTGGAGCTTGAGGAGTAGCTTGACTAATCTCATCATGCCTTCTTTTAATTCCATTTGCCTCATCTTGCTCGTTGCCAATGGGTCTGTTGCTTTTGTGCAACCTGCAATCCCCTGTCCTCCCCATGCAAAAGATGTGCCTTCACTCTTAGGTAGGAGCCCTTGTATGAATTACTGCAAAGATTACATTGCCATTCCCATGAGCCACCACCTCCACATTTTTGAAGCTACTGAACATGTCTCCAAAGAGGATAATATTCGACCCGGGGCTTGAACTTGCACCTTGGTTGGAAGCCATTGCTACAAAAAACAATTAAAAAAACAATTCTATAAAGAAAAAAAGTTTTTAATATATTTGGAAGCATAAACCTTCGAAAAATAGAAGAAATAGTAGGAAAAAACTAAGAAAATGAATGCTTCTTACCCAAATTAATTTTTTGTAGCTGAAGCTACCCCAAAATGCCAGAAAAGATGAGAAATATTGTTGTAGCTGAGCCAAAAACCAAGAATGTCGTAGCCGGAAACTCTGCACTCCAAATTTGCTGCTAAAATCTCTTTCTCTTGCTGTTGAAATCTTCTTTGCTCATTGTTGAAAACGCCCTAGCTGAAACCATTGCTCTCTTCCTCTTTACTCCTTGCTAAAATTGTTCGTCTCCAAGTGAAATGAATTGCTCAATTCGTGTGATGAGGGAATGAGGCGAGAGTCTTTTTATAACTCGAGAGAGGCATCTAGAAGCATCCACAAGATATTTTATTCACCCATTCAAATACCTAAGGCAACCAAAATATCGGAAAAAGCGTTACTTTAAGTGGAAACGCCATCATATGGCTTGGAAACTCGTTTCTGACTGTACTGGCCACGTTTCCCCAATGTAAAATGCCAGTACGGTCGAAATCTCGTTTCCATGCCGTACTATATGAGTTTCTGGGTTTCTGTTTCGGTTCTAGCCTGAAACACCCTTGGGGGCACCGTTTCCTGCAACATAGGTTTGATGTAAAGAGAATGAAATTTATTATTATTATTTTTATAGCATGGGTTTCATGCTCTAGGTTAATTTGTTTTAGGTCAAGCACCCATTCTATGCTTCTAGGGCTTTGTCATAGAGTCAACGAAGTCAAAGAGTCATTGTAATATGTAAAAGACCCTATTGGGCATCATTTGTCAAATCAAAGGAATTTATTATGAGTCAAAAGAGTCAAAAGTCTCCCTCCAAGACCAAGTTGGCCTACAAGAATACAAGTCAGCCTACTATGATGAAGTCGACCTAATTAGGGCTCCCTAGAAGGCTATATATAAGATGAAACTCGACCTCATTGGAAGACATCCAAGAAGTTTGATCAAGGACAAGGAGACCAAAAATGTGAACGAAGAAGAATCTCTCCTCTGCACACTTTAGCATATCCAAGCGAAGTTTTTTTTTAAACTGTTTTGGGCTACTTCCTGCCACACGTGCGAAAAGAATTAGGGCATTTTCTATTGCAGCAAAGACCAAATTACAACCATCACAAGAAGCTCAAATTTGAAGTCAAGAAGATCAATTTTGCAAGCCGAATTTCTCAGGAGGAAGAAGCAATCCAAGCGAAGGAGAGAGAAGGTAAATTTCACCATCTTCTCCCACACATGCGAGTTAGGCTTTCTGCAGTAGAGGCCGAAAATGGCAAACTTGAAGTAGTGACCAAAATTTTGAAGAAGAGGTTGAAATCATAAGTGTTGAAGTAGTTTGACTTAGGTTGACTTTGTGAAGGATATGCTCATCAAAGGAGAAGTTGACTTGATCTTGGAGGGGTCTTAGGTCTTGGAATTCATCATTTGAAGATTCTATAAGAAAAGAAGAATTCTTGTGGGGTTTCCTCTCAAAGGAAAGGTTTTGGCCTTGGCTAGCAACCTATATCTCGTGTCCTCTTGTTCTATTGATCTTCATAAGTTTGGTAGTTGTTTGATGATAAGAACATTATAATAGTCAAGAGAAGGAGGAGCTAATTACAAGTACATCAAGTTTAAGAACATCACAAGCAACTATCAAAGTAAAAATAAATCACTCTAATTTTGCTGCCCTTGATTTCTCAACATTTGTGAAGTAGGGTTTCTATTCTGCCGTGAATAAATGCTTTATTTATGTTGAAATCTTCTTACATTATTGGATGCAAATTTGTTCTCCTTAACGCCTGTAGGGAAACTCTAAATGTGCATTCCCTTTATTTAATTTCTCCCTCACAAGAATAATAGTTAGGGTTATAAAAGTGGATGCTCTAGCTACCCCCCCTTACTCCATAAAAGTCCTTCCCTTGGAATTTAGCCCTAGAAGACTCCTTCAAACCCTAGTAGGATAAGGCACTTATCCTTGGTGTGGATCATCCATCTCTTCTATTAAATTTTCTTTTCTTTCTCCCATTCCTAGATGTCTAGGGTTAGTTGCCATGTGGCTTTTAGGGCAAATTTATGCATAAAGATAAATTTTGTTTGGATGTTTATGCTTTATAATTTAGGAATTGCATCTGTTGATACCTCCTATTTAAGGCTGATGTTACTGTATTTTTGTTATTTTTGCATATCTAACAACCATCAAAATAAATTTCATACCCTAACCCTAGTCTCTATTGGAAGGCCTTTGTTCCCTTGTTGATGATTATCATTGAAATGGCTTTTCCTTGGCTGCTATATGACATTGTGCACCTCATTATTGCATATCAATTAAACTCTAGCCTTATCTTTGGTTTAGGCATATAGTATTTGAACCCTAGTGTAGAACACCTAGGCCATTCTAGGCCATGTCAGTACTCTATCCAATTTTATAGTCCTCTTATTCATCACCTTAAGCCATTCCATTAGAATCAGTGTTGTGAACATCTCGATATCATCTTGATTTTAATTTTGAAATCAAGATTTTTTGGCCTAACCGATGTTTGTTGATTTTTAAAGATATTTTTATGGTATCTTAATTTTGCTGATGTTTGCAAATTTTTACTGATATTTTCCTGATTTCTACAATGTTTTGGTTTTTCGGACCCTTGCCGATTTGATCTCGATGCCGATGTTCACAACATTGATTAGAATATCCTTTGCGTGATCTAGGGAAGCCTCCCTTGTGGTTAATTATGACTAAAGAGAAGGAGACATGTCGTTGAGGTGACAATGGTAGCCCTTTCTCTTGTTGCCATAAGGTCTAGCCCTGCCTAGTGAGGTGTTGCACTGGGCCTACTAGATTTTACTACAACATCTTTGGCACCATTGCCGAGGGAGGGGTTGATTCCACCTCCTTGTGATTCGAGGCTTATGCTTGAATAATTTTGATGAGAGTATCCCGAAGTCTATGGTAGACCCTCTCATCTAGCGATTCTTGTAGCTAAATCCCCTTCCTTACCCCTTGGTAGTAGGCCAAAAGAATCCATTGCTCCTTGAAAGACAAGAACTAATCGTAAGATTGTCGTCTCTTCATCTTCCCCTATAATTTCCCCTTCCCCTATAGTGAAAAACCTCTTCAGTAGGTATTCCATCTCAAACAAATTGGTCAAGCCGTGGCTTAATGTTGCATTCAAACCCTTGGATTTGAGTTGCTTCCTAATGCTCCTCATAAGTTGCCTAAAAAGTATGAAGAATGGATGCCTAAGTTCAATGGGACTGATGCAATCACAATTGAGAAACACATACATGAATTTTAACTGGGTTGTTGGTGGAAGATTAATAGAAGAAGGAAGTGCTAGGGATTGGTACCGAGATTTGTGTAGGCCTCAAGAACTAGGACCAACTCCATGAAGCATTTAACAAGAGATGGGGCATCATAAAGGCATGCAACTCTTAGCTAAGTTTTAGGGAGCTAGGAAAACTAACAATAAAAGTGTTAAGGATTTCACCCAGACATTTGATAAATTGCGCAAAGAAGTGCCTAATCTATATAAATCTACAGAGCAGACTATCCCTGAGTTGTATATTGAGTGTTGGATGGTGATTGGGATTGAGTTTGACTTTAACACCAGCCATTGATGTCAAATGAACGATGATCACTTCTTAGAATTGTCCTGATTACATCGAGTTGCGGGCTACAGCGTTGGATGGTTGAAAACCCAAGTTCTAGGGTTTGGGTTTGCTGGACTAAGGACATACCCTAACTTTGTCGAGGGTTTTTGAGGTAGCTAATCATTGAATTTGTCTTGGAGATCCACGTCATTGGATTCTCCTCGTCGAGATCTTTCCAATGGTATGTAGGACGCCCCAAGAAGCCTTATGGTTTGAGAGAGATAATTGCATTTGAAGTTGATGATCCCATTTTCTGGGCTAAAACCCCAAGTGGTTTGTGATATGACATCCATTCATTGGTTGATGGATTTCAAACATCTAATATAAGGGATATTGAAAAAGTCCCAAGTCCTTATTCTCCTTAGTGGACAAGTCCTAAGTATCTATTCTAGTGACATTCCTTTCTTAGACTACATGGCATACATTATGTTGAATTTTAAACCCCTAAACCTCCAACTTCTAAACCTTAGAGCCCCTCATAATCTCTAACAGTCACCATTATGAAAGCCCTCTTGTAGTCTATAAAAAGGAGTATTTATCTCCTTCCATTGGTAAGAACTATAACGAATCATCTTGTGATCTCTCACTCTTAAATTTTTCGTCTACCATGAGGCAGATAACGAAGATCTCTGGGAGGGTAGGCTTAGGTTTCTTTTTTTGTCTTGTGGTTTGTTTGTATTGCAGGACAGCGAAGCTATATTAGAAGCTCCTATATTGCCACAAACCGCACCTTTGCAAATCTGTTTTGGAACTCTTTCTTTTGCAGACCTATTATTAAATATTTGTCTGAAGTTCCGACTTTCAATTATGGCTACAATAGAATCTGTGATGCATGCAATGAAGACTACCTCTTGAGCAGAAAACAGAATTCGGTCCAAGGTTTTTTGTTTATATTTTTCTTGGGTATTAAGGGATTCGTTTGGGCAATTAATGGAGTACAGGACTAATCCTTGTTGGAGTCTCTCTGTGGCCCAAAATAAGATCGGAGGCTTGAATCAAGGACAAACCTTACACAATTACTCAGTTCAGCAGATTTGTCGCAAGTTAATTAACATCTGTTGCATATGGTTGTCTCCCAAACTACACAGACTTGTGGTCTCTCTTGGCCTAGCATTTCCTCAAGAAAAATTCACTGAAATTTCAGTGAGTGCGGACTAAGGTCTGCAAATTGGAATAGACATATATATCTGTCCAGACAGTGAAGACTAAAGACTATTGAGCCGACCTTGCAAGCAACTATCTCTAAGAATTGTGACTATGTCCTGTAGCATCATACAATGATAGCAATGCTTTTAAGGGTCATCTGTTGAAAGAAACAAGTTACAAGTCTCATCATAAGTACAGTTGCACTCCATCAACAAGAAGGGTTCAAGGATCGTATTTGAGGTACGTGATCTAAGGTAATCCCTAAATTATAACAAGGAATCATGAGTTCAGTTCATGCCTAAAGCAATTGGCAGTGTTACAGTCATCTTGTCTTCATGAGAAGATTTGAGCCTTGACCTAACACTAAGAGATTTGGCATATCTCCTACAGTTGTCAATATATGACAGTAATCCTCACTGTAATCTCATTGTGTATGTGTGAGTATCTTGGTAGGATCAAATCCACTAATCCAATCATTGACTTCACAACCTTGGTAGGATCAAATGCACTAAGTTAATCATTGACTTCAAATTATGTTGTGATTGCAAACATCATTGATTACACATCTGTGAGTATTCATGTTCAATTGTTGAAGCCTCAATTTACCTACAGTATTTAAAATAATATTGGGTTTTGAAAATACATTGTATAAAGTTCTTGATATAAGTAAGCATTCATAAGCATTGAACAATATATCATTCTGCAAGCAGAGTCTCATCATAGTTTTGCAAATAAAAGAAAAAGAGGATTGTTGTTAATGTTTTGTGTTTAGGGTTTGTATTTTGGTCTGTTTACAGATCTGTAGCTCTAGGGTTTGTCAATCAGGTCCATTAGGTCTAATATGTCTTGTAGCTTTGTAGCTATTGAGTAAGGACTTGTTTGTTCTTGTACTATTCCACAAACCCTTTTGGATTTGTGGTTTTGCGCTAAGTGTTTGTTTCTTGTCACCATCTTTTGTCCTTAAGTCTGTTGTATGGGCTTCTTGGCTAGGTTTGTTGGCGTTGACCTTTATCCATCATTCTGGTTAGGGCTTCTATCTTTTATTATTGGGATATGGACTTTGGTCTAAAACACATTGTAGTAACCTCATATCATTATCTGAGCAGCCATATGACATGTGATTGTAGCCCTTCTTGTGCGGAGTTTGAGAGCATTGCAAGCATGTCATAGGGATGATTTGAGGCATCTTGGTTTACCGTTTGAGCCATCATCAAACACTTGTGCCCAACACTTGCAACAATACAAGCAATTTGGTATAGTGATGCTTGGTAGCCAGCTTTATGAGCTCATGAACGCTCATTTATTCATGTGCCGTGCAATGGTTTAGCTTAGCATTGTGTTTGAGCAATGATGCGCAGTTTGCAATAGTGGCTTGGTTGAGCAGTGATATACAGTGGTTAGTTGTCAGTTTCAGCAGTGATGTGCAGTCGACAATAGTGGCCTAGTTGAGCAGTGATGTGCAGTTGGCAATAATGGCCTGGTTGAGCATTGTGATATGCAGTAATTATGTGTAGTGGTTAGTGGTTAGTTTGAGCAGTGATTTGCGGTGGTCAGTTGACAGTTGATGTGACAACATTGATAAACATAATTTGATGTGCAGTTTGATCAGTGGATTGATTTGGTAGTGGTCAGTGGCTACTGGGATTTGACAAAGTATAAAGAGCAACATTATCTTCATTACAGTATTCTTATATTGATTCAGGGGGATCTAGTCTGGAAATTGTGAAATGTGGTTTGCCTGTTGATTAGGGTGGCAGAGTGGTGTAAGGCAGGTGATTGGAGTCACCTTTAGGTTGTTGCCTGAGAACACTTTAGGGTGGTGCTAGGGCAGGTCGTAGCTCGCACAAGGTGTTGTGGCATCCTTTCAGTTGGGGCTGATAAATTACAGGGCGACGAAACATCCTTCTGACAGCAATTGGTAAACAAAGTGTGGGGGCACTCGTTAGGTTATGGCCTGACTCACGAGGCATAGGGGCGTCCTTCCGGTTGCAGCGGGATATTAGGGTGTAGTAGCATCCTACAGGCTGTAGCCTGTAAATCAGGGGGGTTGTGGCCTCCTTCGGTTGTGGCTGAGAATTTGATGTAATTAATATTCTCGTTTAAAGAGAAGAAGAAGACAATTACTAAGAAGCGTTCGGTGGTTTTGGACCCGGAGGGGGTTTTCCACCTAAAATCTTGTGTCTACTATTTTATCTTTCTGCATTGTTGTATGGTGTGGTCTACTACATTTTATATCTGGTAAATAATAAATAATAATAATAATAATAATAATGCTGAAGAATAACTAATGCTCTGAAAAAGATTAATAAAGTGCTAATTGCTAAGAAATACCAATTCACCCCCCTCTCAGTATTTCCAACATTGAGGCCTAACCTTGACATATGTCTTACGCATTAAAGGATATGGACCCTCACAACCTTAACCAAGCCAAAGCTTTTGCTGCTACCATTGAACACAACTTAACCATATGTAAGATTGATATGCCTTCATATCACAGTGCCAAAGTGGAGGTCAAGTCTAAGCCAAGTGCCCAGATTGAGCCTACCTTACAAAACTTTGCCCAAAAGTTGGATAATATTACTAATGAATTGATGCAAAGGCAAATGGTGATGATGAACAAATAGACAATCTTAGATAGGCAGAGAGGGCCCTGCCAAAATTATCCTCCCAAGCCCCAATTCAACAATGACAGAGCTCCTGAGAGAAATTCCAATAGTGGCAAGAATCCTTCTCAACAGAATGTGCTTAACACCCTTGCTCCTACTAACGTGGTAAATCAAGAGGGATTTCTGTGGTGTCAAACCTAATGAGTCACATAGTGAAGAGGAATGCCCTTGTAATCAGGTCAGTGAACAGGTTAGTCTAGAGCACTTGAATATGATAAATGCTATGTTACCAAGATACAGATGTGGATTAAGATCTGTTTGCTTTTTGAAAAGCGAAGATCCAGATGCGACAAGTACAAAAATATATAATAAGATATTTTTTTATTTTATTTTAAAAAACATATTCAAAGTTCAAAATTAAAACCATTCATGAGCCACAACATTAGAATTAAAATCATTAGATAATTTATGAATCTAAACACTGAAATGATGCATCTTGCCTCATACAAAAATGATAGTAGTAAATACAAAAATGAGTGCCTCATCAATGGTCACTCTACTAATATGAAAATATAAAGTAGGTTTGACTATAAATCCTCAAATGGGTCTACATCCTCATCATCTACATATTGCAACTCTACATCATGAATAGACGATGGTGCACCAGGAATGTCAAAAATTGCAGTAGAAGTAAGAATTGTTTGTGTAGCATTCTCAAGTAGATTGAGGTGAGTCATGGCATTCAATATCATGTTTAAGTCAAATATTTAAGTTCCACATCCCACATCCTACTTGGACCTTTCTTATACTCTGCCCTAAAGTGTGATAGAAGACGGAGGTTAGAATTGACATACAAGATTCTCAGCCTTCATTGCTCCCACTGTATTTCGCTGCACTGGATGGATGAAGCTATATGTACTCCAATTCCTCTCAGTTGAGGAACTGGCAAGCTGCGATAACAACCTTGTGGCTAGAGTTGACGGATGAATGATGTCCCTGCCATGGAAGCCCCACCAAGTATTAGGTTCCATATGACCTTGATCATCCATGGCTAGTGGATCTGAAAAGTTCCTTCACTCGCGCGTCTTCATTCTTGCCATCCTTGTTTGATCCTACCACTGTGTGAGGCTTTTTCGTAACGAAATACAGTGTGCACTGAAGGAATAGAATCATTGAAGTAATTTACAGGTGCTAGAATTTGAGTTAAGGAATAGGAACCCTGAAGAAAGGAGTTCTGAGTTTAGTATTTAAGCAGAGGAGACAATCAAGTTCTCAGTTCTGATTTGAATTTGAAGCTTGAGTCCATTGCATCCTGAAATTTTCATTTACAACTTGCAGAGTGTAGACTCCATGATTATTTTGAAGGAATCCTTGAATGTCAAATTCCATTTGGCATTTTCAGGTTGTTTATTTGCTTTTAATTTTGAGTTTTAAGATACATTTACTGCTATAGGCTACCGTTTTGTCTTCTGAGTTTACTGGTTTAGGATAGGGACTTTAGTTTACTGTTCATAACTATTTAAGTTTGGAGAAAAAATAAAAATAACAAGCAAAATTTGAAAGCCAGACTCTGATTGAGAGAGGTTTTTTATTTTCATTTCTTAATTTTTCAAATTCACTATTTAACTTTTACTCAAGTCTAGACTTTTATTGGACACCGACATGCCTATCTTTGATTAATGGCAAAAGCAAATAAATTATGATACAATAAATTGAATTTGAATTGTTCAATGTCTATCTTTAATAAAGTGTGATGCCCAAGAGCACAATAGAAGTGTTGTGCTCTCTTGTTTTCGGTTATTACTTGTCTAGGTCCCTTATACTTAGATTATTTCCATAATAGCAGGGATACACTTCTCCTGGTTTAAGGTACACATTTCAGGGAGGGGAGACATCTCGAGTACCTGAGACGTGAGAAAAGTCTCCTCAAATACCCCGGGCGTCTCCTCCTGTGTCCCACAAAATCTTCATAAAAAACAGAAAAAAAGGGGTAAATGTTAAAAAGATTAAAGTCAGCGTAAAATAAGAAAAACCTAAGCGCACTCATTTTAATTTTTCATGATTCTGATTTCACTTGAGTCTTTATTCTTTGAGCCGTCCTTATTACGTTCCTTCATTGTTTGAGGAATATCAAGCCTTGCCCTAAGGGAATACAGTGTACGTTGAAAGAATAGGATCTGAAGTAATTTGCAGATGCCGGACTTTGAGGAAGAGGATTACTGAAGCAACGAGCTCTGAGTTTATTATTTACACGAGACAATCACGATTTCATTTCTGAGCTTAATTTGCAGCCCGAGAGTTCGATTTGCAGCTGGAAATTTTCATTTACAACATGCACAGTCTAGACTTTATGATTATTTTTTAAGGAATCCTCAAATATCCAGGTTCATTTGGCATTTTAATTTTAAGATACGTTTACTGCTATAGACTACTGTCTTGAGTTCCAGGTTTCCTAGTTTAGAGTAGTGACTTTAGTTTCTGTTCTTAAATCATTTAGTTTTGAGAAAATTTAAAAATAAAGAGCAAAATTTAAAACCCAGATTATGACTTACAGATAAATTTCTGATTTAAATGTTTCATGTTCACTTTTCAGTTCATTCAAGTCTGGACCATTGTTCAGCTCAATTGTAACTATAAATGTAAATCATCTAAATAAAGTATACTAGTCGTATGCACTTAAGATGTTAACCATAGTTAATCATAATGGTTATAACAGGAAGCTTATGCAAGCTATTTCATTTCTCTATGAATGCACTTCTGATATTAGGGATTTGCAGGCATAGTATCGAAATCATTGCATGTTCTTTGTATATTCAAATTATTTTTCGGAAGATTATATTATGGTATTAAAATAGCAACACCCATGCTTGAATTGTGCTGCGTATGTAGGTTGAGACAGCAACAGAAAGAGAGCGACTATTACTTGCAAAAATTGCAGAACTGCAATCCAAGTATATTCTTGGTTTCTCTTACTGGAGTCATTAATATTTTTGCTTGTAGGTTTCTATGTAATATGGTCTTAGCATTTACTGAATATTAGAAGTTCAGCACTTTTGATGGCATGGTTCTGTTTACAGGATCGTAAGTTTAACAGAGGAACTGCATGCAGTCAGGCTAAAATCTACTCAGGTAAGAAATAGCTGTAGAGTGCTGCAGAGGCTTTAATTGGAATAAGCCTGTTAAGTCTTCACAATTTGATCATTTTTCCTTTATTTCTATGATATTTGAGATGTCTTGCCTGATTTTCCTCTTCCTAGTTTTCTATGTTATGGGGTCTAAAGCTTCTACATTGAATGTTTTGTAGACATTGTAATGTTTATTTTGTCTAAGGAGTAACATATGTTATATATAAGTAATGTTGTAATGTCATAAAGTGAGAAATAAGTCATATGTGATGAATGACATTTAAGTTGATGTATTTAATGAAATTAGATTTGTTCAGTGTTAACCCTAACAAAAATGTTATGAATGTAAATAATTAATAATTAAATAGTTAACAGTGATTGATATACTGAGGAGGCATGTCTCATAAGACATGACTGTTTATGAAGGGATACCAACCTACTTATATATATGGGACCCTCAGTTGTAACCAAATCATATTCTCATATATATATATATATATATATATATATATATATTAGTATCCTCAATGGACATCGTCATATTCCAAGTATTCTGGAGTATTTAACTTGGGAGTACGAATTTTATTCATAACATTGGTATCAGAGTTGTGTTCTCTGATTCTGGCCATTGGCTATCAACCCTCTATCAACTTCATTGCCGTTGCGATTGAATCGTTTCGCTACACAACTTTGGAGTTCCCCCATTTTGCTGATTTTGTCATTTAGGCACTTGGCCGTAAAAATAAATAAATTAATTAATTAAAAAAACAAAAGAAGAGAAGAAAAAGTATATACATATATATAGGAATTTTAAAAAAAGTAAACAAAAAGTATATAATTTTTTTAAGGAAAAATGGTCAAAATAATATATATATATGGTGTGTGTAAAGAAATAAAATAAAAAGGGTCAAGCAAAAAAAATTACATTAAAAGTAATTAAAAAATAAATTAAAAATTTGTGGTTGCCACTGTCTTGACTAGCTGCATCAGCCTGCACTATGCCCCAACTATTGTACACTACCACCCTACTCCATTGCGTCCGCACGACATACATTGCATGTTGCCTGCAACCACTGCACACAAAGACTGCTTACGTCCTGCAGCCAAATCCACCAACCCTTGCTACCGTGAAAACTGTTCATGTGGGCTGACGTCGTTCACCACTTTTCAAACCGGTTGGGAAAAGGAGAGCCCTCATACTAGTTTTTTTGGGTTCAACATGCAAAAAATAATTTTCCGACTGAAGAATTTGTTAGTTTTTGTAGCATTGGATGTGTTCCAGCCACAAAACTTGGTGGAGAGGCTAGAATACATGAGATCTCCAAAACCTAGAAATCGTTTTTGGAAATTCCGCCTAGAGATGACTTAATTAGATTATTAACCAGTTTTTAAATATTCCCTAAGTCTAAACTTAGGGAATATGGTTAATTAATCAGTTAAGTCAAGGCAATAATCATTTAGAAACTCACACGGATTGATTCAGAGATGATCCTAGCCATTGATTAAGTTTTAATCTTCGCCGTTGGTGCTCCAACAAAGGATTATAAGAGGAGGTCAATGTGGTGATAGAGAAATAACTTGAGACACTTGAGTAGTTTGATTTCCTAGCAGATTGATTTCCAGAGTAGCAGTAGTTAGTTGTCGGAGAGAGTTAGAGATCGAAGAAGTGAGTGAGGGGCAGAGGCAGCGAGGTTGGAGGAGGCATTCCAGATCCAGCGAGTGCATTTGCAGAGAGGCAAAAGAGCCACAAAGAAGCTGATGAAGGGGCAACGCAACAACTTCTAGAGACAAATTCGATTTGCTGAGAGGGACAAACGTCTTTAGTTCCAGAGGCCGGCAAGGAGTCCCAGAGTGCCGAGAAGCATCTTTCCACCCAGTAGAAGGCATAACGACTTCATCAGAGACCAATCAGAGGCTTGACATCAAGTAGGCTGCGCAGAGTAAGGCAGAGGCTGATGCAGAATGTTAGAGGGTTGAGTTTTTGAAGGCAAGTTGTGCCGAGAGTTTGCATGTGGGGTGAGGAAAAATCCTCACTAGATTTTGCCAGTATTTTTCTCTATCGGATTGCCTGATTTCGGCATCTAGTTGTTTTCAGAATTTCTCATTGTTGCATAACATTAAAACCCTCAACTGCTGCACTGGTTTTCCTAAGTTGGGTTTTTGTGGGGACTTTTGTCCAAAAATAATTGTGTTAATTTTATGTGTGCGCTAGCATTTCTCAGTTTCCAGCGCATAATTTTTTCTTAGTATTTTATTTTTGAAGGTTGTAGTGTATTTATTTCGATATTTGCTGTAGTAGATAAATTGTTGATTAATTAACAATTAGGAGAAATAATATTCGTTGTTGCAATAGGGTTCTGATTTTCAGAATTTTCACAGGGTAATAGAGCACAGTTGATTAGCCGGAGAGCTCATAAGCGAAAGAAGGAATTTTGTTGTTCAATAGCAGGTCGAAATTCCTAGGGACATCGCAGTGTTTTGCCAGGAGTCTGAGTTACTTGAGGAAGTTTTATTTTTTTGGGTAAAGAGGCAGAAAAATTTAATTTTCCAGATCGAGTGATTCCAGAGGCAGAGGGAGCAACTCAAATTTTTTTTTTTCGTCGGATAGATTTCTAGTTGGATGCAAAGGGTTTTGCAGCAATTCGACATTAGTTGTGAGCAGATCTTCTCACTCTAGAAGGGAGTGTGAGTAGTTGGGCAGCAGCCAAGCAGAAGGAAAGAGGGAGTTTTTGACAGTTCGTTGAGATGGTCACTGCAGGGCTTCGTGATCAGGATAGGTTGGATGGAGCTTCCAACTATGTCATCTGGAAGGCTAGGATGTCCTTCCTTCTAGATGAATATGGCTTGAAATCCTACATTGATAATATAGTGGCGATTCCCCAGGATGCAGATCAGCATAAAGAGTAATAGAAGATGGCACGGACAAAATAGTTGATCCTAGATGGAGTTCGGGATCATGTTGTTTGACATATAGCTGACAAAGATACTGCCAAGTAGATGTGGGATGCTCTCTCCACATTGTACTAGGGTACTTCCAAGCAGCAGAAGATGTACCTAGAGGAGAAGTTGAGACTCATCCAGATGCAGAATGGGGAAGGCATAGACCCCTTCCTTACCAGGATTCAGGCGGTTTGAGACTAGTTGTTAGTTATTGGGGCAGTTCCTCAACCTACAGAGCTAGTGCGATTGGCACTCAACAACGTGTCATCATATTGGGTAGAGATAGGATGCCAGACTGGGATAGAATGTGGGCAGATTTGCAGTAGGAGGAGTTGAGATGAGCTCTATTGAAGAGCTCCATTAGTGGCAGCAATAGCAGATCGAAGCAGGTGAAGGAGGAGGAGAATGTGGCCCTCACGTCAAAGGATCCCAGTGAGGTATAAGGGGAGCAAAGGAAGAAGAAAAAAGACCTGTCAAAGGTCAAGTGCTTCAGGTGTGGTAAGCTCAGTCACTACAGTACCCAGTGTCCTCTTAGGAAGAAGGATAAGGAGGAGAATTAGGACCAGCACGCAACTTCAACAGAGATTGATGGGCTTTCCTCCACGCTGGAGGAAGACTTCCCATGTTTGCTGATATACCTCCAGGAGTGAGGTGGGGAGATTTGGTATTGTAGCCCCAGAGCGTTATAGATGTGCAAGATCCTTGAGGAGTCCACCTCATGGATCAATACCTTGCTATGGGGGCCCACAATATTTAGTAGCAGTTGGTGCAGTCAGAGACCGAGTGACAGTTGTAGAGACTAGTAGCAGTGCAGAGTTGGCAATAGTGCAGTTGACACAATGCAGAGTAAGCAATAGCGCAAAGTCTTCAATGTCAATGCAGATGCTAGTAGCAGTCAGGACTCGGGAGACAGAGGCATCATACTGAACACAGTTGATTCATTATTTTGGATGCTTTTCAGTTGCAGATGTTGCAGTCACAACCTATGTCACAAGGTTCGTCGAACTTTAACCTTGGGGTTCGAATTTTGGCGAACCTTAAAAAAATTTGAGGTTCGGCGAACCTCATCGAACCTGATAGCCATTGACCAAGTCCATAGATCAAAACTCATAACTTCCTGTCGCAACTCAAGCTTGTAATTTATCCTTGTAGTTTCCATGTCTGTGATAGCATTTTTGATGTTTACTAATGTTGATTTCTTAGTAGTTTATCGTATAATTCATTTTAAAGTAATATATATAGACGAACCTAATGACGAACCTCATCAAAACATTCGAACTCAAACCGAACCTAATCATTTTCGAACCCGAACTCGAACTCGAACCATGTGACATTGGTCACAACAAAAATAGATGAGAGGGAGTTGCAGTGCAGACGTAGTGTTGGCAGTGTCAGCAATAGCAAAGATGCAGCGTATATCAAAGTTGTGCAGTGGTTGGTGTGTAGCAACAGCGAGACCTCAGCAGCGTGACAGGAGATGATGCAAAGACAGATTGTTGTGACAAGATGTGCAATAATAGAACACATTCCTCGCTAAGACGGAGTGTTAGTTTTTGTAGCATTGGATGTGTTCTAGCCACAAAACATGGCGGAGAGGTTAAAATACATGAGATCTCCAAAACCCATAAATCATTTTTGGAAATTTAGCCTAGAGTTGACTTAATTAGATTATTAACTAGTTTTTAAATATTTCATAAGTCTAAACTTAGGGAATATGGTTAATTAATCAATATTAATTAGGTCAAGGTGAGAATCATCTAGAAACTCACACGGATCGACCCAGAGATGATTCTATCCATTGATTAAGTTTTAATCTTGGTTGTTTGTGCTCCAACAGAGCATTAGAAGAGGAGGTCAATGTGGTGATGGAGAAACAACTCGAGACACTTGAGTAGTTCGATTTCTTAGTAGATCAATTTCTAGAATAGAAACATTTAGTTGCCAGAGAGAGCTAGAGATCGAAGTGGTGAGTGAGGGGCAGAGATAGTGAGGCTGGAGGAGGCATTCTAGATCCAATGAGTGCATTTGCAGAGAGGCAGAAGAGCCACAGGAAAGTTGACGCAGGGGCAACACAACAACTTCTAGAGGCAAATTCAATTTGCTAAGAGGGAGAGACATCTTCAGTTCTAATGGTCGGGAAGGAGTCCAAGAGTGCTGGAGAAGCATCTTTCAAGCCAACAAAAGGCAAAACGATGTCATTAGAGACCAGTCAGAGGCTTGACATCAAGCAAGCTGCGCAGAGGTTGACGCAGAACATCAGAGGCTGAGTTTCTGAAGGCAAGTTGTGCTTAGAGTTTGCTTGTGGGGTGAGGAAAAATCTTCACTAGATTTTTGCCAGTATTTTTCTATGTTGGATTGCCAGATTTCGACATCCAGTTGTACTCATAATTTCTCACTGCTGCATAATAATAAAACCCTCAGCTACTATACCGATTTTCCCAAGTGTTTTTCCAGGGACTTTTGTCCAAAAATAATTGTGTTAATTTAATGTGTACTAGCATTTCTTAGTTTCTAGTGCGTTATTTTTCTGCAATATTTTATTTGTGAAGGTTGCAGTGTATTTATTTCGATATTTGTTGTAGCAGATAAATTGTTAATTAATTAAAAATTAGGAGAAATAATATCAGTTGCTGCAATAGGGTTCCGGTTTTCGGAATTTTCACATAATTCATTCTTGGATCATTGATCAATCATAATTCATGGGGTATCATATGCTAATTAAAAGGGAGCCATCGTTATTGCAACTAGTAGCAGAGCAAACAATAATATGGAACCATCCCAAATTGATACATTGATACGACGAGACTCTTCCGATTGGACACTGAATATCTTGTCATTTTAAATTGGATGCAAGCCGTATTGCTATTAAATGTCAAACAAATTAAAATTCATTGGTTATGTTAGGATTTGTTACACACCACCAGTGGGTGGTCCCATAGGAAATTTTTTCGCAGTAGTCTATAACGCGACTTTTTGAAAGCCTTTCCGGCGGATTTTTCCGGTCAAAATCCGGCAGCAATTCATTGGAATCTCATGTTTGATAGCTAGTTTCTGCATAATCAATGGCTCCCAGGGGTTTTTCAGGGTGCTGAATCCAAATATGCAGTTAAAAAACCATTTTAACTGCTAAAAATCAAGATTTAACCTCATTTCTTCCGCCGGATTCCGTCACCGGAATCTCCAAAAAGTCGCATTATAGACAACTCCAATTTTTTCTCATAGAATTGTCTTCAACTGACAGACAACATCCCCTCGCAGTAACTAGGTTTGGTCTTCATATTTATCTTTGTACTTGCAACTAAAGCAAAAAAAGAAGAAAAATATTTATATTATTATTTCTTTAGTTAAGCATGTCCTTCAAGCTTCTAGGTTTCAATTGAGTCAAAGAATTAAATTTCAGTCAAAGTCCATTTGGACTCTTTGCAAGAAAAAAGGAAAAAAAATAGTTTAATAAAAAATAGTCGAATTTACCTCCATAAGACTAAGTCAACCCTCAAGTTGGTCAGGTCGACTTCCTGAACAGACGCGAATCTTGATAATGATGAACACGTATTTATTGACATGAATCCTCCACCAAAATTAGACAAATTTCGTGGTTGTTCTAAAGTAAAATATGCGAGCTTCTGAGGCAGGATTTGCAAGTTTGTTTGGAGCAGAACATGAGAGTTTTTTGTGTCGTATAATCTAAGAAAATATTGTTGATTTTTGAGTAGCTTGGGAGGTACTCCAAGCCCTAGGTTTCGGGGATTGGAGGACATAGTGCCACAAGAGTCACTTGTGGTCTTGGAACCCAAGCTTGGGGTTTTGCACCCGTCGGGATTTGGGCCAAAACCATGGAGCATTTTGGAAATGTGATGGAATGAGATGAAAGAGGGCGGAAAGGAGAATCCAACGCTTCGAGAATCATCGAATTCTGAGTTGTCCTTACTGAGATATGAATTTTTGAAGTTGACAATTAACCTATGGATGGTAAGTCATGTAGGCTTGGTTCAAAAGACATGTCTCTTCATCTAATTCGTGGAACCCTCTTATGTGTATAAATAAGAGGTGTGTGAGAGTCATTTATCTCATCCAAGAGCATCATTTTATAGGCAATCAATCTTAGAGAGACATCCGAGCTCATAAGGAGGAGGAAAGTGTGTTTGGGTCTGTTTTGAGGGCACGTTTTCACTTGTGAGAAGGCCACAATAGTACAGGAGGACAATCACAACTTGCAGAGGTGTATGGGTGAGGTTTGAGAGAGTTTTGTCCCTGCTTATGATGCCACAACCCCAGAGTCCAGAAGAAGAAGGTCGTAGGCCTAAACAAAGGACAGAAGGGTTGGTTATAAGCCCAGATCAACAGCGAGGAAGGAGGGAAGCTAGAGGACCCTAGCCGCAATAGAAAAAAGGTTTGTGGGGTTGTTCTATTGGGTTGACGTGAACCTATGTCTTGCTCTAACCAGACCACATAAATTGCAGCAGAATAGAACCTCAGTCCAAGGCAAATGCAGGTATGTGTTGGTTGTTTGATTCATGTTGATTTGATGTTAGGGATCGTGTCCTAGTGTGGACAATTGTAGCAGCCTGTGGGTGCCATTTGGAGGACTTGTTGTGGAGGTTAAAAGTCTATCCTAGGAGCAGAACTTGCAGTGGAGGATTGGGAGCCATTGATCTGGTGAAGGGAAGTGTGTTGGCTTACCTAAAGTAGCCCTAGACAAGCTATCTCAAAGTGATGAAGAGCGCTGAAGGTTGGAGCCTTATGAGCAGCTTTTTGATGGATGAAAAATGCAGCTTAGGTATTAGCTAGCCTAGAGAGAAGATTGGATTAACACGTGTACATGCAACAAAAGTAACTTGCAATAGTGTTAGGTGGCAACCCTCTTGGAGTCTCGATGTGTTGTCCTTTGAAGGACTAAGGGGCAGCTAGTGAGCAATACGAGAGCGAAGGACCGACAGGACAAGATACAGATACAACATAGAGTCTACGCAGCGAAGTTTGTCATTGTATCTTGTATACCATAGACTGTTGTATTATTCAGAATTGGCTTAATATAACGAAGATTGGGTTGTACATTATTGTACAATTTTGTTAAAAATTGTGTATACTTGTGCATATGTGATTTACTGCTTTATATTTTCCATTGTGCAAAGTAGTTCTTGTTGAGATTCTTGGTTTGGTAGCGTTAGAGATTTTAAGATTCTAACCTAGACCTAAGATTGCAGAAATTCAACAAAGATGTCAATTTCTAAGGCTGAAAGAATGTGAAGCTCTTGAGATTTAAAGTTTGTAAAAGATATGCAAATAATAGAGACTATTCTTGCGCAGCTTGATGAGCTAAAGAAGAACTACTTTCCATGATGAAATGCGAGTTAAAGAGGTATAGTAATGTGTCATAAAAGAATTGTAATAACTGTATTATGCGAGCTAGAGGAGGATCATGAGGTCTGTGAACTACAAGCTATAGGAAGGACGAATTTCTTTGTGAGGCAAAGTCATCTAAAGGGCAGGTTCATGACAGTGATTAGAGGGCTGACTGGGGGATCTTGTGGAGGTATTTGTTGTCTTGGTCTTAGTCTTGAAAATCTCTTTTGATCTGATTCTATAAGAAGAGGATTGTTCAGGTTTTCCCCAATTGTGGCGTTTTTCCCTGACGTGGAGCCTATATCTTTTGTTTATTGTCTCTTGTGATCTTCATGCTTATATTTTGGAAATTGCTTGATGAAGAAAACAAACACAAAGAATTTAATAAGAAGCCAACAAAATTACAAGTAATTATCAAGTAAGGAAAATCAACCTTCATCTACATTTTCCTTGATTTTCCAACATGCTATTAGAGCTAAGGTTACTGGAAGACAGTTTGGAGATCACTTTTTGTTGGCATTTTGCTTGAAGATATTATTGCAGCAGATTCATCATTGTTGAAGCAGTCACCACTCCCTTTGAAGAAGATCATTATCATATGTCTGCAACACCCAGCTAAAGAAGGTATGAAAAGAAGGTTAGAAGCAATGTGAAGACATTATGATAATCCTAGACAGAAGATCTGATCCTATGAAAACAATCCAAACTAATAATTCTAAGCAGAGACAGTTTCAGTAGCATCTTCTATTCTGAATAAAAGCTACAGTATCTCTCTAAATATTAGGGGAATTTTCAGGTCTAAAATGGGCCTCCTAAGGAAATTATAAAATAATTGTGGAAATAATAAAATAATATTAGATTACATCATCAAATTTTAAAAGGAAACAAGAAAAAACTATTTTTTCAACTCGTATTTTCAACTTATTTCCCTATGGTTTTACCCAAATTTCCAGTGGCAACACTCGTTGGATGCATAATTTGATTTCTCATCCAAGGAGTACCCATGTTGCATATTTTCTATGGACCCTGCAACACGAAAAGTGAGAAATACATGAAAAACGTGATTGCAATCATGTTTTTTCATGTATTTCTCATTTTTTGTGTAGTAGAGGGTCCATTGAAAGTATGCAATATGGGTACTCCTTAGATGAGGAATTAAATTTTGCATCCAATGAGTAATCCCGCTCGAAATTTGAGTAAAACCTTAGGGAGATAAGTTGAAAATACGAGTCGAAAAAGTAGTTTTATTATTTTATTATTTTTTAATCTTTTTACTTTTTTACTCCAAAAATGGTGAATCATCCCCCATGGTTGACATCATCATCTTGAATCCTATTGGTTCTTATAAAGTTTACCTTGGTTGTGCATTTTGCTTAGGAGGCCCATTTTAGACCTCAAAATTCCGCAAATATTGTGGACTTGTGACAACGAAGATCCTAACATACTATGACAAACATCTGACTATTACTGTGGCATAAAAACAATGAAGAATTTGAACTTTGAGGTGTTGTAATTATGAGACCTGAAGTGTGTGGATAGAATTGAATGAAGTATGAACAACCAAGTACAATACTCAAAGGCTATAATAGAAAATAGGCAAAGATTAAGAAATGGAAGGCGAGTTACACATCCAAGTGTGTATCTCTCTCAAGAAGATCGTGTTACCTCAGGCAACCGTTGTATCAAGGAGGAAAGTCATGGAATTTTGAAGGTCTCTCTCAAATTTGTGAGAGGGCAAAGTTAGCCCAAATTGAAGGCAGAAGAACTCTATGGCTTGCGTCCCTTGCTAGACTAGTTGAGCTCAAGGAGGTCATGGATCTATGGATTGGCATGCCCTAGTTGTTGGAATTTCTAATTCTATCCCGTTATAAATTCTTCCTGTACTATTTGGTTTATTTCTTCCTACTTGTTTAATTACTTAACAAGTTATTTAGCATGTAAATACTGAAAATAAACACAAGTATAGTATCAACATCTACAGATCATCAACTGAAAGAAAACAAGCACACAAGTGACATCGTTATTTTTGGACTAATGTCCTCGGAAAAACCCAATGCGGGAAAATCGGTGCAACTATTCAGAGGGTTTTATTATTATGCAGTTTTCAAAATACAACTAGGGTACCAGAAATGGCTCGCCCAACAGAGAATGCTCTCGACAGTAGTGCCTCTCCATGGAGACGGATATTCTGTCTGATCAATCACTGGATGAACAATCCCACAACAACAATTGCAGCTCCCACTGCTTTGCGTCACTCTGATAGGGACTGCGTCACCCTACCCGGCTCACCAACACTCAGTCTGTCCCACAAAATCCTTCCAACGCTGCCTCTTGGCCCTGCGTCAGCTCTGCTAGCCTCTACATTAGCTTCTGGAGCTTCTGCGTCAACCCCTAGACTCTCTGCGTCTCACATGCTGGCCTCTCATGGCTCTGCGCAACTCTTGGCTGCCTCTGCGTAGCACCCAGCGACCTCTGTGTTGTTCTCTTCGAGTTCTTCACTGTCTCTCTGGTACCAACTCAGCCTCTCCGCTATGTATTCACTGCCCCTCGCTGCTGATTACTGATTCTATCTCTCTTAGCAAACCCTGCTCTAGAGAATAGAATGATTGATCACTCTGATGTGTTCTCCAACTGACGCTCAAGCCTCTTATACTTTTCTTGTTGGTCCATCAACAACAGAGATTAAATCTCTAATCAACGGCTAAAATTAGATTTGGCTTGATCCATGACTTTTGGAACCTTCTAACTCAGTTTTATATTAATACCCATTAATATTTTATTTTTCCTAAGTATAGACTTAGGAACTCCATTAAAAATATTAATTATTTTAATATCTCCCAAACATGTTAGAATCTGCCCAAACCATTTTTGGGTCTTGGAGATCTCATGCGCTTTAGCCTCTCCAGCAATTTTCATTGCTAGAGCACATTCGATGCTACCCGAAATCAACACTCCCTCTTAGCGAGGACTTTGCTCTAGTAATACTTCACACTGAGCATCACTCTGATTATCCAACATCGGTCCCTGTACTGATGCTAGGCCCCACCGTCCAACATCCTCTGCAGTGCTGCATCTTGTACTGTTGCCCATGGCCCTGCCATTGCCACTGCTGCATCTATACGACAGTTCCCTCTGCATCTGTGCTGTTGCTGGTCCATCCTCCAAGCACTGCATCTATACTACATCCCCTCTCATTTTGTTGCATTGTGCTGCCCGTAGCACTGGCACTGCTACTGCTTCATTGCAACTCAGTTACTGAGAAGTAAGTAACTGATCCACCCAACTCTGACATTCGTGTCGGGCTAGAGACACTCTCGATGCTGAAGCTCCCTCTGTCGCTAACAAGTGCTCCCTTTACTGAACTTTGCGTTGCTACAACAACTCCCTGCATCTCACACCGTTGCACACCTCTCTGTGCCATCCTGCACTCGTGCAACACTACCGTGCCTCTCGCACTGTTGTAGCCTGCTAGCCTCGCGTTGTCCCGGGACTCCTACACTATAGCACTCTTTGTTGCTCCATTTGCATCCGTCTCTATTAGCATCCGCCAGTCCTACTACTCTTCAGGGCTCCCATAGCAAGGTATAATCCAAGAGGTTGGGTACCTCAAGGATCCTCCCCCTCATCGCCTGTAGTCCGCACGACTACAGCTCGATGTATCCCCACTTCTTCTCAAGTGGCACATGAGCACTCATGGCACAATCGTCATCCTCCTCGACTTCTTTCTCCGCCCTTGCTGGCGCTGCCTTGGTCTCAGAAGCCTCTTCCTTACTCTTCTTCCTAGGACACTGGTTCGAAAAATGACTCAGTTCCCCACAATGGAAGCACTTGACCTTGGAGAGATCCTTCTTCTTTCTCTTCTCTTGCTTCCCCGCAGATGCTAGAGCTGTATCCTCTTCTTCCTCCTTCTTGATTCTGACCCCTTTACTGCTATTCCCTGCCTTGGTCACCTGTCTGATCTCTTCTTGACAAAGAGCCGCCCACAGTTCTTCCTAATCTGGAAGACTTGTCCTACCCAGTATGCTCTAGACAAATACCTCCCAATCCTTTGAGACTGCGTTCAATGCGGTCCTCACCATCAATTCCTGATCCGGCGCGGTCCCTATGGAAGTTAGTTGGTCACGGATCTCAAAACTCAGCCTTGCTGCTCCACAGTCAACCCAAGTCAAAGCTACCCTAGATCAGATTTGTGTCCTACCTTCTACCCACGTGTGAGTGACCTTCTCCTCTTACGCATACTCAATTAGAATAGGAGAGAGAAAAAGGAGATGATGAGATGATAAAACTAATGCCACAAGATCTCCTCCTTTTATATGCCACGTTGAGGATAAGATGGGGGTGTAAAACATTGTTTTGCTTGATGGCCGACCTTGACAAATTGTCAAGAATACAAATAAATTCATAACTCCATGAATACATGTCAGAATTAGATGATCATTAGATCAATACTACACCTCTCGATGATAGGAATCCAAGAAAAATATCAACTGCCATAAATAAGGTGACCCACATGGAGTTTGGCCCTAGTTGCCAATTTTAACACTCCCTCTCAACTAGGGAGAACTCCATCTGCTAATCCATCTGTCTATCGGTACTATCTCTACCATTAGTGCACTGCCTTGCACTGCTCTGTTAAACTATGAAGAAGAAGAAGTGATCGAGAATGTATCATACCATTCTCTACTGACCTGAAGTCAGTGCCAGCTAGAGAGTGTCTCATAGTACTCTTACTGATCCGAAATCAGTTCAAAATAAAGAGAGTGTCTCATACCACTCTTACTGACCCGAAGTCAGTTCCAATTGATCCTAGATCAATATCATCCTAGCACAGGGAGTACAGTAGATACACGATGCGTGCATCGGTACTTCTATGGTCCCTATCCTCATTTCCCTACTCATTGTCTAGATGAGAGGTACTTCCCATGAGTCCTAGATTACATGGGTAGGATGTTTCAGCAGGAGAAGGATGAATCACTCTTGTTGCCTACATGTCGGCACGGGGTATGACAGGGGAAGGTTGAACCACTCACTTTGTATATAGCAAACCATTAGGGGAAGGCTGAACCACTCACCCTGTACATAGCAAACCACTAGGGGAAGGTTGAACCACTCACCCTATGGTTGCTTATCTCTCTAGAAGTACCCCAAGCTCCCTGGAGCTCCCAGAGCTCAATGTATATATCATACAGGACCGTCATAAGAGGGTTTCTCCACAACTCCTAGTCGTTCTCGGAAAGTCAGGAATTTGACCTTTTCCAGGGGCTTCGTCAAAATATCGGCGACCTGCTCATCAGTCCCAATATGATGGAGCCTTATCGCTCCTCGTTGTACCACATCCCAAATAAAGTGGTACCTGATATTGATGTGCTTGGAGAGATCATGAAATACGAGATTCTCTGATAAATGAATCCTACTCTGGTTGTCGCAGAGGATCACGATAGTATCCAGCGTATGACCAAACAGCTCACTAAAGTGCTTCTGCAACCAGACAGCTTCATAGGAGGCCATACTTGCAACAATGTATTCGGCCTCAGCGATGCTCAAAGCCACCGACTTCTGCTTCTTGCTCATCCAGGATATTGAAGCAGAACCCAAAGAGAAACAACACCCAGAAGTGCTCTTTTGGTCCACCACACTGCCTGCCCAATCAACATCGAAATAACCATGCAGCCTCACATCTTCGACATTGTATCTCAGTCCATGAGTGATTGTGCCCTGAAGATATCTCAGAAGATTCTTGGCACCAATCCAATGTGAGTGATGAGGCTCAACCATATATTGGCTCAACGTGTTGACTGCAAAACATATATCTGGATGGGAGTTCACCAAGAACATCAATGCTCCTATGAGTTGACGATACTCGGAAGCATTTCCCAATACGGGTCTAACAACACTACCGCATAACTTCCTGAAGTTAAGCCGGCTTGCAGTCCACCATACCAAATCTCTCCAATATCTTCACAACGCATTTTCCTTGAGATAGGAAAATTTCTCGTGGCTTTTGCCAGAGTTCCAGCCCTGAGAAATAGTGCATCGGTCCTAGGTCCTTCATCTGAAATTCGGAAGCCAACTCTTTCTTGCATTTGTGAATGAGAGGGTATGCACTTGTCAAAAAGAGGTCATCAACGTACAACACCAATATGAGAGGTTTATCATCTTCAACCTTAAAGTAAAGGTTCGGTTCGACTTCACTCCTAGTGAATCTCAACTTCATCAAATAGCTATCGATCCTCTCATACCAAGCTCAGGGTGCTTGCTTCAGCGCATAGAGAGCTTTCTTCAACTTGCATACATGAGATTCCCGATTATGAATCTCAAACCCCTCAGGTTGTTCCACATAGACTTCCTCTTTAATCAAACCATGCAAGAATGTGTCTTGACATCCATCTGATGTAGGTTCCATCCTTGCGAAGCAGCAAGGGCTATGATCGAGCGGATGGTGGTGTATCGGGCAACAATTGCAAATATCTCATTGTAATCCACACCTTCCTTTTGAGAGAAGCCTCGAGCAACAAAGCGAGCCTTGTACTTTTCAGCACTCACATCTACTCAATGCTTGATTTTGTAAAGCCATTTCAAGGTGACAATGGTTTTGTCTTGGGGTCTGGGGACCACATCCCATACATCGTTCTTCATGAAGGACTCGTATTCTTCATTCATAGCGTCCTTCCATACTTGATGCTTTATGACTTCTTCGAACGATGTAGGCTCCTTTTGACTGCTGGTGCTCATAATGGTCAAGTATCCCTGATACTTGGTCGACTTCTTACTTTCATGGAAAGTCCCTCTCGGTGCAATATGTCTCTCGACATCTTCAAGAGTCCCTCTAAGCCATGAGGGCCTCTTCCTAGAGGAGGAAGGCTCTTGCGGAGGGGGATCAATAGGATCCATAGGGTCTTCAACGTCGGACATCGATTCATCCTCTTTTTCATTTGGCTTCCTGGTGTCAGGTTCTTTATCTTTCCTTAGAATAGGACGATTGTCAACCTTGCTAAGAGCCATATCTTCGTCAAAGGTGACATCATGACTTATCTCGACTTCCCTTTGACCAGCCACATAGATTCTATAGGCCTTAGAATTTTCGCTATAGCACACAAAGATTCCCTTCTTTCTTGATGCACCCAATTTGCTTCTTTTCTCTTTCGGCACATGAAAATATATGGGACTTCCAAAGATTCTAAAATGAGAGACATCAAGTTTCTTACCAATGAACATTTCTTCGGGAGTCTTGGAATCCAATGCTTGATGAGGGCATCGGTTTTGAACATATACGGTGGTATTTGCATCTTCGGCCCATAGAAACTTCAGAAGCCTTTGATCATGGAGCATGGCACGAACAACTTCCATAATTGTATGATTCTTCCTTTCAGCCACACCATTCTGTTTAGGAGTGTATGATGTTGTGGTCTCCCTCTTAATGCCAGCTTCTTTGTAAAAGTCATGGAACTCATTGGATTCATACTCGGTCCCATTATTAGTCCTTAATATCTTGATTCTCTTCTCGATTTGATTCTCGATCAGGGCTTTGAAGTGATGGAACCAGGAGAACACTTCATCCTTCTTTTTCAAGAAGTATATCCAAGTCTTGTGAGAATAATCATCTGTAAAAGAGTTTATGGGCATCATAATCATCTGAGGCCATAGTCACTGCCATGCTATGGGCAAGAGGGTGACCAGATACCTAAAGTCACTCTCATAGGCTTGCCTGCCTGCGACTATGGATCAAACTTACCATTTTTGTGCTAGCAACTCTGGGATTTAAGCCACTTTTTTAGGCCCAAAGCCTAGGCCACTGCGTAGAATGGAATGAAATCTTAGAATCGGCTTCACTCCTAGTGAATCATAGCTTCATCAAATAGCTATCAATCCTCTCATACCAAACTCTGGGTGCTTGCTTCAGCCCATAGAGAGCTTTCTTCAACCTGCATACATGAGATTCCCGATTATGAATCTCAAACCCCTCGGGTTGTTCCACATAGACTTCCTCTTTAATTGAACCATGCAAGAACACGGTCTTGAAGAAGGAAGGGCTTGACTTGTGCTTGGAGGATATTCTTGTTAAGGGTCTAGGGTTTGGCATTGATCAATAGAAGCTTCAATAAGAGAAATTCACGAAAGGGTTTTCCTCTCAAGAGAAGAGAGGTTTTGGCCCTGCTAGAGAGCCAACATCTTGTGTTCTTGTTCTTATGTTTTGGTAGCAGTTTGATAAAGTACACACACATGCATTAATAATAAGAAGAAGAAGATTAAGCTAACAAGGAAAAGTAAAAAGACTCCACAAATTGCTATCAAGTAACAAAGAATCGCACTACACTTATTTTCCCTTAGATTCTTCAACAATATCAACATCCTAGCATAGGGAGTACAATAGTACATGATGCGTCCATCGGTAGTACTATGGTCCCTATCCTCATTTCCCTACTCATTGGTCAGATGAAAGGTACTTCCCACGAGTCCCAGACTGCATGGGTAGGATGTGCCGACAGGAGAAGGTGAACCACTCATCTTGCTCATATGCCATAGGAGAAGGTGAACCACTCAACCTATGCATATGTCACCATGGGGTATCACAAGGAAAGGTGAACCACTCACCCTGTACATCGCGCACCATTAGGGGAAGGTGGACCACTCACCCTATGGTTGCTCATTGCTCCTAGAAATACCCCAAGCCCCCCATAGCTCCTAGAGCTCAACATCCACCTCATACAAGACCCTCATAAGAGGGTCTCTCCACGACTCCATGTCGTTCACGGAAGGTCAAGAATTTGACCTTCCCCAGGGGCTTCGTAAGAATATCGATGACCTGATCTTGACCTTCCCGAGGGGCTTTCTAAGAATATCGACGACTTGATCATCAGTTCCAATGTGTTGGAGCCTTATTGCTCCCCGTTGTAACATATCTTGGATAAAGTGGTACCTGATATCAATATGCTTGGAGTGGTCATGATACACGGGATTCTTCGAAAGAAGAATCCCACTCTGGTTGTCATAGAAGATCACGGTGGTATCCAACACATGTCCAAACAACTCACTAAAGAGCTTCCTCAACCAAAGAGCTTCACATGAGGCCAAACTAGCAGCAATATATTCATCTTTAACGGTGCTTAAGGCAACCGATTTCTGCTTCCTACTCATCCATGATATCGAGGCAGAACCTAGAGAGAAGCAACATCCAAATTGCTTTTACAATCCACCACACTGCCAGCCCAGTCTGCATTAGAGTAACCATGGAGCCTCACATTCCCGACAATGTACCCCAGTCCATAAGTGATTGTGCCTCGAAGATATCTTAAGAGATTCTTGGCAACAATCCAATGTATGTGATGAAGATCGACCATAAAATGACTCAATGTATTCACTGCAAAACATATGTTCAGACGAGAGTTCACCAAGAACATCAAGGCCCCCACGAGTTGATGATACTCAGAAGGTTTCCCAAATCGGGCCCAACAGCACTTCAACATAACTTCTTGAAGTTAAGTTCCATCGAAGTAGTCACGGACTTGCAATCCACCATCCCAAATCTTTCAAGTATCTTCACAATATATTTTCCTTGAGAAAGGAAAATCTCACTTGGATTTTGCCAGATCTCCAACCCTAGGAAGTAATGCATCATTCCTAGGTCCTTCATCTCGAATTCGGAAGCCAACTCCCTCTTACATTGATGAATAAGAGGGTTTGCACCAGTCAGAAAGAGATTGCCACATAGAGTACCAAGATGAGAGGTCTATCATTCTCAACCTTAAAGTAAAGGTTCAGATCAACTTCACTTCTTGTAAATCCCAGCTTCATTAGATAGCTATCGATCGTCTCATACCAAGCCCAGGGTGCTTGCTTCAACCCATAGAGGGCTTTCTTCAACCTGCATACATGTGTTTGACGATCTTGAACTTCGAACCCCTAAGGTTGTTCTACATAAACTTCCTCCTTAAGTGAACCATGCAAGAAGGCAGTCTTGACATCCATCTGGTGGAGATTCCATCCTTGCAAGGCAGCAAGGGCTATAATCAAATGGATGGTGGTGTAGCGGGCAACCGATGCAAATATCTCATCCTAATCTACACCTTCCTTTTGAGAGAAGCCTTGAGCAACAAATCTGGCCTTGAACTTTTCAACACTTCCATCAGCTCCATACTTGATCTTTTAGAGCCATTTCGAGGTGACAACGGATTTGTCCTTGAGTCTAGGAACCACATCCCAGACATCATTCTTCATAATCAACACATAATCTTTGTTCATTGCATCCTTCCAAACTTGGTGTTTGGCAGCTTCTTCGAATGTGCAAGGCTCAAATTGAATAATGGTGCTCATTGCAGTTAAGTACACTTGGTACCTATTCGGCTTCTTGCTTTCATGAAATGTCCCCCTAGGTGCAACATGTCTCTCGGCATCTTCGAGAGTCTTTCTAAGCCATGAGGGTCTCCTTTTCGAGGAGGAGGCTCATGAGGGGGTGGATCAATGGGATCCATTGGTCCTTCAACATTGGGCATCTGCTCATCCCGTGGTTCTCCCTGCTTTCCGAAATTTGCTTCTTTGTCCTTCCTTGGAAGAGGAAGGTTACTAATCTTCCCAAGGGCAGCATCCTCATCGAAAGTGACATCATGACTTAACTCTACTTCTCTTTGACTAGGCACATAGATTCTATATGCCTTAGAAGTTTCACTGTAGTCCACAAATGTTCCTTTCTTCCCAGAAGTATCCAATTTGCTTCTCTTTTCTTTCGGCACATGAAAATATATGGGGCTACCGAAAATTCTAAAGTGAGAAACATCAGGTTTCTTACTAGTGAAAACTTGTTAGGGAGTTTTGGAGTCCAACGCTTGATGAGGGCATCTATTTTGAACATACACGACATTGTTTGCAGCTTCAGCCTATAAGAACTTTAGAAGGCTTTGATCATGAAGCATGGCACGAGTGGCTTCGACGATAGAATGATTCTTCCTTTCAGCAACACCATTTTGCTCAGGAGTATATGCGGTAGTAGTTTCCCTCTTAACGCCAACTTCTCTTCAATAATCTTTGAACTCATTTGATTCGTATTTGGTTCCATTATTGGTCCTCAATATTTTGATCTTCTTCCCGGTTCGATTTTTGACCAAAGCTTTTGAAAGAATGAAACCATGAGAATACTTCGTCCTTCTTCTTCAAGAAATATATCCAAGTCTTGCGAGAGAAGTCATCCATAAAGATAACATAATCATAATTATATATAATATATATATATATATATATATATCTCCTCCCAAATGAGTTCACGAGCATTGCACCAGATAGATCAAAATGAATCAATTGCAATATGTCAGTGGTCTTGCTATCACTTGAGGGGATTGGTCCCCTTGTATGTTTTCCTTCGGCACACCCCTGACAAACACCTTCATGTTGTACTTCAAATTCGGGCATACTTGTCACCATCTTCCTTACATCCGGTAGAGCCTTATAATGTAGATGAGCAAACCTCTGGTGCCATAATTCGGATTGAAGTGATGTGTCGTGAGACATAGCTCGCAATGGGCTTCCTCCAACTTGATATAGGCTATCAACCCTAAAGCCTAGTGTAAATGCATCTTTGAATTTTTTATTCCACACATGTACCTTTCCATCGATGAATGCCACCTTGAATCCTTTGTCCTCCATCGCCAAGATAGATACTAGGTTCTTTAGATCGGGTACATATAGTACTTCTTGTAGATGAATGGTATTACCCTAATTCAATTGAAGAGTAACATTCCCAACTCCCTTCACGAGATAGGTGGCATTGTCTCCAAGGATAATTTCTAAATTTGTATCCCTTTCAATCAGATTTGAAAGAGTTTCCTTATACCCGGTGAAGTGCCTTGAGGCACCACTATCAATCAACTGATTTCCCAAAGTGTCTGGAGGAGATGCAGTAGAAGGGGCAGATATAAGATATAATTCTTTTTGCTTGTTATCAACAACATTAGATTCATCATACTTGGTGTTTCTTGATCTCTTGGGAGGGTGACCATTTTCTTGGTGAGGAGCAGGAGCATTCACTTTTCCTTGGTTGTTGAATCTTCCATTCCTTTGATTGTTGTTGCCCCTGAAATTGTTGTTGTTGTGGTTGTCATCATCATGAGGTGTATCCCTTCTATTAGGACACTCCATAGCATAGTGACCAAGCTTGTTGCAAATGGAACATCTTCCCTTCCATTTTTGAAACCTGGCCTTCCTTGACATTGCTTCATTGAACCTGCATGAGCGGACAATGCAATAGGATCATTCCTATTTGAAGGCATATCTAGTTCCATCATCCTTCTTCTTGAGAGCATCTTGTCAACAATTCTTCAAAACCTGGAATCTTGTCGTTGTTAAGAATAGTAGTGTTGAACACGTGCCATTCACGAGGGAGTCCTCCAAGGGAAATGAGGGTAAGCTCCCTATCAGCAATATCTTTTCCAATAGAAAGAAGATCATTTTTTATCTCAGTAATCCTCATGAAGTAGGATTGAATATCTTCATTTCTTCCTTTCTTTATATCCTTCAGCTTGTTCTTGAGGAAAAGAATTTGATTTGCATTGCTAGATTTGAACATGCCAACCAACCTGTCATATATCTCCTTTGATGTGTTCAAATCGGAAATGTAAGCAACTAAATGCTTATGAATAGAATCCCTGATGATCTTCTTAGCTTTGAATTCACCCTTCTTGTACTTGGTCTTAGCAGTAGTCAGTGCATTAGGAGGTTCTGAAATCTTTCCCTGCACGTAATCCATCACATCTTGTTCTTCTAATGTTAAATCAAGAGACATCTTCCATGCATGATAATCAGACTTATCATGAAGCTTATCAATAGACTTGAAGTAGGATGTGGAAGCCATTGAATCTTGTCTTTGATCAGTGATTGCTCTTCTCACTCTTGCTTAGGCTTTGTCTTCACCTCAGCTCTGAAGACTGATACCATGTTATTTTTAGGATAACAGTGGTATGTTCTATGCTAAGTGCAATTTTACTTCAATTTCTCTATAAGCCCAATATCAATATTCAATTTAGCAATCACATCAACATGATAATAAAATGAAGATAGAACATAAACAATAACAACAGAAGACAAGCCAAGACAAGAGGACACAAGATATGGCACCAACCAGGGACAAACCCCAATGTGGGGAAACCCTTGATCAATTCTTCTTATAATTCTTCAAAAGTTCAGCGGAGAATGAAAGTACAATGTATAATATTCACTTGCCCAATTACAGTGAAAATATGATCAATCAAATAGTAGAAACAGAAAGCCCTAACTAGAAAGTCAACACTGGTCAACAGGGCAAAATTCTCCCTCAATTCAGCTTGCTCAAACCCAGTCAACTTCGGCCTCCAACAACAAGTCCAATCAACACAAAAACAATCCAAAAAATTCCAGTGAGACCTGGTCAATAAAAGTCAACGCAGCAGCCAGCCCTAGCACAATCAAAGCTGGTCTAATAGAGGCAAACAACCTCGGATTTCGTGACCAAATTGTGGCCTGCTCAAACAGAAATCCTCCACCCAAAACCCACACTCGAAACAAGTCAACACTTGGTCAACGCAAGTAGAAAACAACTGCAATTTCGGTCAACTTTGGTCAACGGTTAGAAAAGAAAACCCTTCCTTTTCTTCGCATGTGTGTAGAGGAGAGTTTGAACTTTGTACCCAATCAATGAAGGAGAGAGAAGATTGTGAGTGAGTGAAGTATCCAAATGAGGAGGAGGCACCATGTATTTATATGCAAACGTTGAGAATGATTAGACGTCACTGTTGGGCTTCTGAGTCTACATGAGTTTGTTGGCCGACCTTGACAATTTGTCCATAATCAAAATAAATTCATAATTCCATTTGTACATGTCAGAATGGGATGATCTTTTGATCAATCCTACACGTCTCGAGGAGAGGAGTCCAATAAAAATATGAGTTGCCTCATATGAGCTGTCCAATGTGAATTTTTGCGCTAGTTGCCAAATTTATAAAAAACCCAGTCAAATTCTTCCACTAGCAAATTCAAATTGAGATAGACCAAGACCCTTAGATCCAAAGACCTTCCTCCTCCACCAAGTTAGCCTTCCAATACGATTCAACAAACTTCAGTAGACTTCTTGTCTACCAGCGCTAGCCCAGCATCAACTCAGAATTTCAGCTCCCAACAAATCCAGAATTTCGGCCCAACTATATTTTTGTAACTTCGTCCCTTCGTGGAACTCAACAGTTTCACACGCGTGTGTGTGTGTGTGTGTGTGTGTGAGAGAGAGAGAGAGAGAGAGAGAATTTCGACTTGTGCTTGATAGAGACGTCCTCCTCCGCTACCCTTTTCCTTCTTAACCTTTGTATTCCGCACTTTACTGGCCCCAAAAGTTGCAGATCTAACTTGATGAGAGAGTGCTCCAACTGAGGTCGAGTTGTTGCCTTTATATAGGAGATTTTGCCCCTTAATTAGGTTGACTTGGTGGAGGAGGTCGAGAAGATCTAATTTACATCAAAATAAATTTCTTTCTTGACAAATGAAGCCCAAGAAGGGTCTTTTACTTTATGACATGGACAAGGACACTTGAGATAAACTCTAGAAGCCTTCAATGCAGGATTTGACCTAAAAACAATTGAACCAAGCATGAAACCCATGTTTTAATAAGTCAATTTCTTCAATAATAGAATTATTTTTTCTTTCTTTTGACAAATACATTACATCATGACTCGTACAATTATGAAGATCGACACTAGTTACATTCTTCAATAGGCACTTTATAGTGACATGCCCTTCCATAATTGGCTTTTGAGTGTACATGTGTCTCCATGTTCAAGAGGGAGACTAATCAAGGACCCTATTAGGTTGTTTCAACCTCTAAGGGAGTGACAGGTCCATGGTACATCTATCCTATGGTTGGAGGCATCTGATCTAGTGATGTAATGGAGTGGGGCATCAGGGGAAGGCTCCAAGCCACATGCTATGGTACAAGGGTAGCTACAATGAGGATTTCTATTAGGAAGCAGTGATCAATAAAGAGCTAACAATGCCCTACAATCTGCAACAAAATGGAGTGGCATAGAGGAAGAACATGAGTATAGTTGGAGCAACCAAGGCCATGATCCATGATCAAGATCTGCCTATGTTCTTATGGGTGGAGGCATGTAATACAACTGTATACCTGTAGAACAAGTGTCCTCATAGGGCAATGGAGGACATGACTCCTAAGGTGGATTTTATAAGAGTGAAACCAGAGGTGATTCATTTGTGCATCTTTGGTAGTCCAATATATGTCTACATTGCTTTAGAGAAGAAGACTAATTGGATCCCTCATGAAAGAGGGGCATTTTTGTTGTGTATAGTGAGACTTCAAAGGCCTGCAGGGTCTACATTCCAGGACAGAGGAAAGAAGATAGTTGTCAAAAGGGATGACATATTTGAGGAGGGTAGGACTTTTAGTAGGTTGCATGGGACAGATGCAGCAACTATAGAGGATTGGGAGCAAGAGGCTCTGAAAGCTGAAGAGGGACCAATAAGGGAAACAATGTTCAAATCAGTTGGAGGAGCAATATGTTCCGTCGAGCTCTATCATGAGGCTAAGATTGGCCAAGAAGACATTGACATATGTTGAGGAGCATGTGGAGGCTCCTAGTAGCACTTTCAGGGAGAGTGGACACTAGGTAGATATCCCTGTTATTTGGCCTTGACAAGCAACATCAATGAGTTTGAGCCTTCTACCTTTGAGGAGGCAACAGATTAGCATGTTTGGAGGGATGCCTTGGTGGAAGAGTATAGTTCCATCATCAAGAACATGTGTGGGAGATAGTACCTAGCCCTGAAGGGAGGTTAGTGGCCACTTCTCAATGGATCTTCAAGATAAAGCATGTAATTGATGGTAGTGTCGAGAAGTATAAGGCGAGGTTCGTGGCAAGAGGGTTCTCCCAGAAGGAGGGAGTAGACTATGAGGATACATTTTCTCTTGTCGCTAGATATGAATCTATCAAAGAAATCATTTCTATTGCTCCAGATTGAGGAAGGCCTTATACAGACTGAAGCAGGTACCTCACACATGGTACTCCAAGATTGATAGGTACCTAGTTGGATTGGGCTTCACCAAGAGTGAGGCGAATTCCAACTTGTACTATGTACTTGTTGAGGGTGAGTCACTTATCTTAGTATTGTATGTTGACGATCTCATTCAAACAAGATCAGAGAAGCTCATAGGGATGTTCAAGGAGGACTTTGCTCCAGAGTTGGAGATGAACATTGGATTGATGCACTACTTTTTGGGATTGGAGGTGTGGTAGCAGCCAAGAAACCTTGGGCAAGGCAAGTATGCAGTTGAAATTTTGAGGAGATTTTGGATGGAGGATTGTAGGTCGATGTCTACACCTATGATCACCAACTTGAGGAAGCTAAGTGCTTCTAACTTCTAAGGGTGAGTTAGTGGATCCCACTTTGTATAGATAATTGATTGGATCCTTGATATATCTAGTCAACACTAGGTTGCATATTTGTTTCATTGTGAACACTCTCAGTCAATTCATGGTGGAGTCGAGGAGGGTTCATTTGGTGGCAGTGAAGCATGTGCTCAGGTACCCTCAGGCTCAAGGTACAATGGACTTTGGACTGAGATATGTTAAGAGTTGGTGGAGTGGAGTTGTAGGGCTACACAGATTCATATTGGGCAGGGAGAGTACTTCCAGGTGTTTTTTGAACTTGGGATCAACTACGATCTCGTGGTATAGACTATAGCAAGAAGCAACACTCTGGCACTTAGCTCAACCAAGCCAAAGTACATGGTAGTGAGTCTGGTGAGCTGTGAATCCATATGGCTTCGTAAGATGCTCACTTGATTATTTGGTCTTGAGATGGGACCAACTGTGATTTATTGTGACAATGAGAGTTGCATTAAGCTCTCTAAGAATCTAGTGTTTCATGATAGGTCCAAGCACATAGACAGGGTCCAGAGAGGTGTTGTGAGATTGCAGTACATCTCCACAGAGGAGTAGATCACATATATTTTCACCTAGCCTCTAGTGAAGGGAAAGCTTTTGTTTTACAAAAGACAAGCTAGGGGTGCTAGAGAATCCCTTCCTTGCTAGGAGGGAGTGTTGATTTTATAGCATCAGAAGATCTTCTACATTGGCTTGGTGTCTTCGCATGCAGAAAATATTGATTGGCTCTTTAGGTGCTTGCTTGTGGAGTAAGTGATATTATGAATTCTTTCTTCATGTTAACTTAGGAAAAGTACAATAATTAATCTAACTAATTATTTAAGTGACTTAGATATAATCTCAATCGTTGGTCTCAAGTGAGGCTTAGGATTTAATCCTAGCCATTGATCACTTAGGAAATTAGGGAGAGGTGAAGACACACACAGAGAAGGAAGCAATTTTTTATAGAGCGAGAGGCTTGACTAGATTGAAGAGAAGTGAGACAGAGGAGAAGTGTAGCAGGGAATTTTGGGAGAAATTCAAGGAGGCCAAGTCACTGAAGAAGAGAGTCAATTTGTGGAGGAGGTTGAATTATCTAGGGAGGTGGATATCTCTAGTGCGTAAGGGTTGTACAAGACAGGGAGAAAGGGAGGTCAATTTGCTAGTGAGACAGGTTAATTCTCTAGGTTTGATTTGCTTCTGGTGGTTCTTCCAATGGGTTTGAGTTTCTAGGTGCCCAACAACTATATTTTTCTATGTATTCTTTGTGGGTCTAACCCAAAATTTTCTCAAGAAATTTAATGAAGACTATGTCGGGTGTAAATTTGTTGTTGTGGTGTGATTGATGTCTTCATTTTATTTACGCTGCATTTTTTAAGTTAATATACTAGTGTCTTTATTTTTTGGAAAATTCAAAAATATTTGAGATAAATATTTTCTAGGGTTTTAATAAATTGATGAAGTGAAATAAATCAGATCTGGTACGAGAAAAATTAACACTCTCTATTTGTTCAAGTTTTGATAATAAATTATTTATATCTTTGATATGTTTAAGAAACTTGGAAACCAAAGGTCCCAACATACCTTTTGTTATCCTACATTTTCATACATAAGAGAATTTGTCTTTATGTGAATTTGGGTTGCATATAATGGCTAGGCCTCTTGAGAGACCTTTCACACCTATTGAATTAAGCAAAATAGCAAGATTCGATTGTTTTGGCCATTGCTATACAACAAGTTAGCAATGGTACAAAATTCAATGAATTTTTTGTGTAGTAAGGATAGGTATGGTCCATTTACTTTTTAATGTTTTTGATAATATACCTTATGTCTTTGATACCCATCCACCCATAAATCCCCCAGAAAGGCCAAAAATATCTTTTAGAAACCCAAAAAAACCTATAGATATAAATTAATTATCAAATGTTTAAGGAATATTTTTTAATTTTTTTTAATAATTTTGTGGGTGTCCATAAGGCTGAAATTCCTCTAAAACCTGGAAAATGCATATTTTAATATCTAGGAGATGTTTACTTCCGTATTGGAGCTATAGTGAATATTTTCATTCCATATTATTTCTATCCCAAATAGTATTTGAATCTTGCTATCATGGAAGTAGGTACAAGCATATATAATACATACTTCCAATGGAGATACAAATGTACAAATATTCTCACACAAGGTTACTTGGGAGCGGAAGCCGGAACAAGAAGCGACATTTTCAAAAGCTCTCGGGCTGGGAGCGAATTGGGAGCAAATTTCTATATAATATATATTTTTATATATTTTGATGCATGTATGTCAACAAAAGCATGTAGAAATGATGAACTATATAGAAAAAGCTTAAAAGCATGGATTAAACCATATAACATCAATCATCTAGAAGTTATAATCTTCATCAACCATGTCCACTAGTTACAAGTTCTCATTTATATATCTTTTAAGGTTGCACATAACCAAAATAGCATCGAGTACAATCCATCTCTGAACCTAAAATACATCAACAAATAGGCTGTAGATGGCCGCTAGCATCCAAAAAATCAAGCTACAACAAATAGCTACATATTATCAAAATCATTGCCTATCCTGGGATCTTTGTCATTAATATCACCCTCTAAGCAATTAACATAAGATAGAAAAAATGTAACATGTCAAGTCAAGATTTTGTTAGAGTGATGGGTACTTTTTTAGTAGGGCTATGATCAATGTTGTTAAAAGCGCGAGTGGGATTAAATCGGCGTGGGGAATGAAGCGGAAAAAAGCGGAAAAATCGGGAAAAAAGTGGAAAAAAGCGGGAAAAAATCGTTTGGTACAAAAATATTCATTTTTTTCAGTTTTTTTAATATCTAAACGATCTACAACATAAAATAAATACATTGACACATAAATATGATAAAAAAAACTAATATATAAGATGTTTAATATCATTTCTAGCGC
>APFE030562855.1:6801-65648 GCA_000404065.3 Pinus taeda
TATTAAACGCAGGACTCTGTCGAATATCTGACTGCGGATTGGTGCGAGATCTACTAGATATGCAACATTCGGCCCATCGGATATTCGACGATTTTTAGAATAGCAAAACTGACTTCTAAGCATTGGTTTTTTAATGACAATTTCAGCCTTTTTATGTGTCAATTAATTGACATTTGCACCATCAAATATCCGATGGTTACTAAACCGTTGACTATTCAAAAAAATTCCAACGAGGATTTGATGAGCACTAATGTGTTCGATAGTTGACGAAAATAAGTCACATATGTGATTAATAGCCATCGAATTTTGGCCCCATTTGTACTAGTGTGAGTTTGGGTGACATGCTCTCCTCTTAGGCTCCCCCGATGGCATAGTCGTCACATGGGCACATCATGGTGTTCCGCATGGGCACCATGTGGCAAGCTAGATGACATGCAAGGTCTAAAAGGGTAGTTTTAATTGTTCATATACTCTGATTCATAAGTTCGATGAAGATAAAATTTATATAATTGGAAAGGTCTCAATGAGATAAATGCAACAATGTCATCCAATTTAATATTTGAGGTAGTTGCAAGAGGTCAAAAATTTTAGATCCCACTTCCATGACAAGACTATTGTATTCGGCTAACATTGTAACTTCCTCCTCCTACCTTTAGTTTGGGCGAGGGATAGGATGGGGTACGTTACATGCGGTGATCACTTCTATGATACATACTAGAAAGGTTACATCCATAAATTGATAAATGATGGACTTGGATTCCTTACATTATGATGTTCTAATCCATTATGTGTTGTCATTATTGGAAAAGATATGTTTTTTCTTCTTCTTTGGTTTCTAATGAAAGAAATACATGCACTACCTTATTAGATCATATATTAAAGACAACATAAAGGTCAAGTGGCATTCACGAGGGCGTAATGGTGGCCTGCATTATTTTTTTTCTTCCAATGGGGATGGGGGGTTGGCACCTCAACTGCAACATAGTGATCTTCTTCAGTGTGGCTCTCTCTATGGGTTAGAAGTGAACATAATGTATTACAAGTTCCCATACCTACAATATGCTAATTCTTAGGTATTAGGTGACTAGATGATTAAACTAGCTACACTTATTATACATGTATAATAAGTATCTCAACCCAATATATATTCCATATACATTTAACTATATATGTTTATTTCAACTATCTCCTAGTCCAATTGCATGATTATATTTATCTCAACTTGTCCTGCACATAAAAACAATCCACTATTTCTCAATTGAAACATTTATTAATAGCATAATTCACTTGACAGTGACCTTGTTGATGATTGAACTTTGGTCTAAATCTCATAGCATTCATACTTACAAGATGTGTTTTATGAGTAAAAGCTTCACTTTTATGAATTTAAGGTAATGATTGTATAATTGTTCTTTATTTTTGTCCTTGTAGGTTCTCATTTAACATGAGAGAAATAAAGTGTTTCCCTCCTACAAAAAATTTGGTTACCTTCAGAATTCCCTACTATATGGGAATTAGAATGGACATTTTTCCTTTTTAAAATTATTATTACTATATAGTAATTTAATAATAATAAAAATATTTATTCCCTATATGGTAATGATTTCTAGAGATATTCTAAAGGCTTATACATAACTTCGTTGATTGCAACATGGAATGGAATAAGGGAACAACTTGTAGAGACTACTTTAGTGGGTTTTATGTCCATATTTGAAGTTTTTTTTATACCACATGTAAGACCCCCTTCTTGGGTCTCAATATTGTAAAACAACTACCCATAAAAAAAAAAAATTAATAATAATAAAAAAAAAAAAAATCAACTAAAATACTTATTCTTTTCTATTCATTCCATAAAATAATTATAATTACCATGCCATATTTAACTAAGCATTTCAAACAAGATATTTGAAACAAACACAACTTGACTCATAAGGAACTCATATAATTTTTTCAAAGAACCAATAGCAAGAGAAATACCTAGTTATGAAGGTTAGGTTCCGATGCTCCTCCTAGGACCACCTGACTAAATATGCCACCCTTCCAAGTAGGAAAATTGTAACCAAATTCCTATCCTATCAGGCTTCCACAAGTTCCATATCTCTTCGAGCCCAAGTCCAAACTGCAACCATAGTGTGTTTGACTTCTTAGTCCAACACCTACTTAGTATCCAACTCAAAATTCACTTCACTATCCAAAATATCCTTTTCTCCTTCTCTTGGCCTCCTCTACTGCACTTCTCCTTGACCAACATAATATCTCCACCCAAAAGCCTCCTATAAAAATGTCCCCTCCCAAAAGTGTCTCTCCCGCAATTATCTCCTTGGATTCCCAAAGTCTTCCCAATACCCCACCCAAAATTAATGCCACCTAACTCTCCTATTTGAATCTCAAGCTAACCCCACCTTATCTCTTCCACATGCCCTTCTTCCCCCTAATTAATACCTTGGGTGGTCAAGTCATTTACCCACCTCTTATTAATGAAATATAAAATAATATAACTTTTAAAGGTCGGTCAAATAAATGGACTCATAACAATATTAATTAATTAAAATATTAGATTAATTATTAATTAAGATTAAATATTATTCATTTAATTAAATACTAACCAAGCATAACTATTAATCAAGCTTAATAATTAATCAATCTTAACCATTAATCAGTCATCTAGCATAACAGTCCATATAATACTAGTATATTTGTGTGAGGTATAGCTACGTAGATAGCATACACATACCTTGTACATATGCTAATAACTCTAATAAAAGTCTATCACATCAATAAATCTCACAGTGAGTTGGTTAATAACCTAACGTAGCATAATAGGAGAAGTTAGTGGGAATTACAATAATCTTGTCCCTTTCTCTTTACAACACAATATATAGAATCAAGTTCACCCAAAAGGGCACACAACTTGAATTATACATGTCTTTGTACTTGCTAAATATTGTGTGAGTTACTAATTCATTCCCTACATGGGATGAGCTTGTAACACCTTATGTCCTTGAATTCATGTAGATAATGAAGAATTATGGGATCACAAGAACTCAACCAAATTTAGGTAGATACATGAGACACTAATTCACCATGAAACTATATGAGTTAATGTTTGAGGGAAGATGCCTTAGAATATCTAAAGATGGAATTAAAGTTCTAGACAAAATTGGGGGTTGTCATTTTATTGAGGCATCGACATACATCAAAATTTATGGTTCTACAAAAGCCCACTATATTTTTCCTAAAAATGTACAAAATACATTGGTGATAAGGGAATTCAACTATAAGACTACTCCATTTAGCTTTGATGAAGCCTTGTCCACTGCAAAAATGAAACTCTTCCCTACAAATTTGATCATCATTGGTTATTTAGGCTACCAAACTCCATATTTGTAAGGAAGGAAGAAGAAAAATTGCAAGGATAAATATTTGGGACTAAATGTTTCAAATGCATAATCTAATGAAGGTTTTTGCCAATCATCCACTATGTTTGGTTATCCAATGGCCTTACTTCAATGAAGAATATTCTGAAGATGAGGATAAGAGGTGGGAAATTACTCATGTGAAATTTTGATATAACGAAGAAGGATGAGAAAGCTAAAACATAGGAAATGAACTACAAGAAGGCTAGTGAACTAGGAAGATTAGGGTTGAAAACAAATACTACTACAATGACTTGGGAGACTAAAACAACCAATATTGAAACCCAAGCATCTCAAACCAAGGAAACTAAGAAAGATATATGGAACCCCAAAGAAGGTACTCCATGCGGAGATGATGATGGGGTTAAGTCACCTACCCAATAAGAAATTTATTAGAATACAACAAATCCCACCACAAAAGCCAACCCTTCTACCAAAATTGGATTTCAAGAGGAACACCCATACGAAATAACCCAATTTCCAAAATTATTTTTAAGAGGCCTTGCTTGTAGGGGATGATGTCGCTCAATTACAGCTTTCCTCATTTAATGAGAGAAATAAGCATGCCCTTAGACAAAATCATAAGAAGTAAAGGGAATCCTTAAAGTATATGGTAATTGAGACCACAAAGGGTACTATAATTGATCTAGAAAAGTTGCATACGGGTGTTATAGTTATGGATATAATTTTTATAACTCAAGCAAAGAATTCCAATTACATTAAAATGGATCATGAAATGGAAGGATATAAGAAATAAATTTACCACTTAAAGCATTAAGTTTAATATTAAAAGGATACAAAGTATGATACAAGTGACTTTGTGGAATATACTTTGAAGATCCAATATAAAGTGGCCTTGGTGCAAAAATATTTGTATAAAGTGATATTATTCTTTGAAGACACTTATGAGGAAGAGTTAGTGCTTTCCATAGGTTGCAAGAATCGAAAAAATGAGAAGAGCATTGGTAGAGGTGCATGAAATACTTGTTATAATGGAAACATGAATTGAAATAAGTATCCCCAGAGATTCATTGATTGAGAAAGAAGAAAATTAAAAGAATCAACATGGTGTTGAACTATGTAAAAAGAAAAATTCATAGCTTAAATGAAAACATATATGATCTTTTAACACTTTGCAGTGAATATCAAGAAGATGTACAAAGGGTGGAATAGGAACATCATATACCAACCTTCAAGGAAAATAATAATTTCCTACCTCAGTTCCAAGACCAAAAAAAAAATCTATAGAGGAAATATCATGCAAAAATGAAATGGTGGCTATTAGAGACCCTAAAAGGGAAAAAGGTCTAACATATATTTTCATGTCTAAATTGGATTGAATCCAAGTGAAACCATAGAATGACTTAGCTACTATATGGGCCCCATTTGAGTAATGCCACTTTCCATACTTATTTGAAATATCAAAAGCATGTGAGGCTGAAAAATATTATGTACAAGATAATCAAAATGTATATGAGCAAAAGTTTATTGAATAGACCTAGGAGATGAAGAGTGAAGAGTGAAGTTGAGTTAGTTCAATGCCTTTGCTCTAACTTTTATATAAATATTATGATTTTAAAGAGAAAAGGTTTTCTATTGACATTGTATGATTCATTCACGTGTTAATAAAGAAGCCATTATTGGCCAAATTTTGGAGGTTTTGGTATTATTGCGATTGGTTGTAGACTATTTTTGTTGTTCATACTTTTGTAAAAGTATTTAAGGATAGATTCTATAGTTGTAGACTATTCTCACTATTTTTAAATTTTGTGCATATCTTATATGATGTTCTAACAAATCAAATGTGAAACTAGTATCTTACAATATTTTGTAGGCTTTATTCCATTTCTTAGAGTTATTTGGAGAATTGTGGGTTTTGTATTTAATGGATTATCCCCCTTTCTGTTGTTTGTATGTTTCTCTTTTGGTTTCATGTCGTTTAGTTTTTGAAATGATCCTAGTTATGATTAGATTATTTATTAGATTAGTTGCATTATGTATTTCTATTCAATTAGAGGAAATTTGATTTTAAAACGTTAACATTGAATTTCCATGTCATAATGTGTAAGCCAATCAAAATCCTTTAAAATTTGCAAGAGATACAAGAGTGACTAGGCACTTGCAATTTTTTTAATAATATAATTTACCTATCTTAAGTGTGAATGGTGCCCAAGTGACCCAAAACTACATTAAATATTAAAACTAAAGTTAATATTTTATTCTATGAAAGTTATACTATCAATAATATTTGTAATGACGCATAGCTAATTTGAGTTTTAAATTTACTTTTTTAATTTAAATTTTATTAAAATATTGTGTAAACAAATTATTTAAATTATATATATATATACTATATATATATATATATATATATATATATATTATTATAAGTATATTATATATATATATTTCAAGTGCATTTATGTTGTTAAAAATTTAATATTTTAATTTTAAAGAATTACCTTTTTTAATTTAAGTTTTATTAACTCTTGTTTAATTAAATATAATTTAAAATATAATATATATGGTATATGTTAATTTTTAATGTCACGTAAAACTTAATTTTAAATTTTAAATTTACTTTTTTAATTTAAATTAACTAATGTTAAATTTAATTAAAATAATCTAAAAATTATTTTAAATTAAATTAAATTTTAAATTAGCTTTTTTAATTTAAAATTCTTGTAAATAATATGCTAATAAATTAATAAAGATAATTGTATATATTGTTATTTTATAAACAACTGCGTTTATTTGGGTAATTTCGATAAAAGTAAAATAATATAAATGATATATTAAAATCATCTAACATTGTATTATTTTATTAATTTCATAAATTTCTTTGCGCCTATATTTTTTGGTGAAATTTCCTCTAAAGACTAAATTTCAATTCAATTAATAAAAAATAGATTACAACAAATGGATCATAACTAGAAAGTTTGCCATTTTCAACAAAGAAGGTCTAATAGCGCCCTTTCCAAGTGAACTTATGAAGGTGAAAAAGAGGATTCTTTTTTATCAATAGCTTATGGGAGGTTTCAACAATGTCCAACAAACTTTCTTTCACCCTTGTAATGAAAGGTTGAAAAGAAATTAAGAAGAAAAAGGAACATAAATGCACATAGAACTATAGGATCCTTCAATTAAGGAATCAAAAGAAGAATGTCCTTCCTCAAGACTTGGGATTTGACTTAGAACCCCAATGTTGTAAATTTTGTGGCTACCAACTAACTTTATAATATGGATAACAATTATTTGATAAATATAATATACAGATCATTTGATAAACACTAAACCCTCTATTTGAAGGCTTTGTCTATGGGTCATTTGACAAATATTATACTCTAGGTGTTTTAATATTTTGATTGTATTTGCAACAAGCTTGTAAATGTGGGTTGGAGTTTTATCTTTTTATTTTGGCCCTTTGTCTTGGTCAATTAATTTTAAGAAATCCTATATATTTATTTGGTAATTAAATAATTAGCTACAACTGATGTTAAATCCACACAAAATTGATAGGCGAGATTTGAATAAACTCATGTAATTAACCATTATTCACAATATGTACATATTAACACATGTGTTTTACCCTTGGTTTCATATTCTGAGAGGTCTCTTGGACTTTTGTGACAATTCATATTCATCCACACCAACCCTAATAAATTGGTGTCCAACATTCCCCCCTTAATTCAAAGGGGTGTATATTAGTCCAAGAAGATAGTTGAAATACAAAATTGCATAGTAGCCAATGGTTGGATGTGCTCTCTAAAATGGTGGTTTAAGGAAGACCACAAACTAAGAGACATATAACAACTTCAGGTTTCTACCAGTGTTGGTTTAAGCTGAACCACCTACTGTGGAACTAAAGCTTGTAGCAATTCTTGGAACAATTCAGAATCTAGCTAGAAGCTAAAGTCTTATGCTAAATAGAAGTGCTCCCTAATGATGGCTTGAAGATGGCCATAAATTGATGTATCAGAAACCAAAGTCTTATGTAGATGGTGGTTTAAGGTTGGCCACTAACCAAAACATGGTCAAGGAACATGGCTCTATCTCTCGCTACAACTCTGAATATAGGTATGGATGATTTTGGCTCTAGGCTCTGGCAGTTGGATTTGGTTGAGGATGTGGATAATTCTTTCTTGATTTATCTTTGTAACTAGTAGTTGATCATCAATTCCCCCCTTGTTAGATACAAGGTGAGAAGATGAATATATCCCCATTACAAGGCATGTCAATACTCAAGTCTGAACTTTGAGGTATGACTAGTATATCTACTTAGTTGTTGAAAACCATTGCTAAGAAGAAATCTATCCAAGGTGAGTCTTTTCTCTTGTAGAATCTTATGTCTAGAGTGATTGTATGAATGATGAGTGTTTTTTCCAGAATTCTTACAAGGGTGAATATCAAAACATTGATCTTTCAAGTGTCCAACTCTATCACAATCTTGGAATCTACAAATTTGATGTGAATGTGGAAAAGGAGAAAGTGAAGATGAATTATCCTAAACAAACCCATCATTTTGAAATTGGATAGCTTTGGAACATTTTATAGTGTGAAATGAAACATAATTGTCATATCCAAGACCAGTTATGTTATTTTTGCTAATAAGTGCTTCCTAAGGTATGATGATGGGCTTGGGAAGAGAAACCTGAACCTCTACATCTTCATGCAAATCTTCTCTCGAAATGGCCTCATTGATCTGATCAATTTCTATATATTGAAGAGAGTCAACTTCAAACAAAGAATTGTTCTGAACAAAAACCAATTCATAATGATCTCTTTCGTTGTAGCTCATATTGTTGTAGTTGTGACTTAAGTTGGAGAAACTTAATCTTTTGTTGTGCATGTTGTAAATAGTTGTCAGTATCAATGAGATAAGACTTGTTGATTTTTATTGTGTCATCAACAGTAGAGACTATTAAAGTGCTCAATAACTCTAATAAGCCATAAGTCTGGAGATTTTCTTAATATCTCTGGAATATGCCAAGCAAACTTTAGTGTCCCCTCTAATGACATGCATAGAATAATCTAAGATGAAATAGGAAGTATTTCTATCAAATTAGTTGCTTTCATGTACAAATGTAATGTTCCAAATGTTTTCTTCATCAACACTAATTTTGAACTACTCCTTAAGGGCTATTATAATCTAATATTTAAAAATGTTGAAAGTTAATAAGAAGAGATATTCACACATATTTCACCAAAAATGTGCTTCTCATCAAGGAAAAAACACCTTGCCAAGAACTACAAGAGAACCATTCAACCCCCAAAAATATAAGGCATTGTCTACAGAGGCCACAATTTCAGTCGGACGACCTATTTCTCAGTGGAATTTGGCGAAGAGATTTTCAGGAAATATGATTTTTACAATGTTTAAATAGTCTTTTTATGGAAGAAATGTATTCAACACCATCAAGAACCCTTAGGGTGCCCAAAATCCTTAAGCTTGACAGCTATAACCCTTAATTTAAAAAAAAAAAAACTTTCTCAAAGTTGCACTGAAATTTATATTGTTTTCCAGGTGAAATTGTGGCTTGTTTAGACAAGGCGACTATCCACCAAGTAGCGAAGCATTTTTTTAAGCCAAGGATAGCAAGAAAAAAAGTGATATTAAATGTCGTCGAGAAATAATAGAATCACACAACTATATTAAGGTGATATCTAGACTTGACTATTCTTGTTTGATTCCAAAAATGCCAGAATCTATTGCTAGGAATTCTTCTTTGAATTCGAGTAGAGAAACACTTCTACAAAATAATAGAAAAAAATACACAAACAAATATAGGAACTTTTCTACCATAATATTATTAAACACACCATCTTTCCTTCCGCAATAGTGGAACGTGGGGTTCAAATGGCTATTTTGAAAGATCTACCAAATTTATTTGAACATTTGGCTAAGGAAGGTAGAGTTAAAGTAGATAATTTTATCACCAAGATATTGAATCCCCTCCTTTACTTTTGAACGAAGAAATTGACAAAAAGCTGAAGGAATCAAAATCTAAACAAATTCTTGGTGCACAGTCCAAACTGATGAGAAATAGAAAGACAATAAAAGAGGGAATTAGACTGCCAGATTGAGTAAAAGTAGTAGAGTAGACAACTACGAATGAAATTACAAATACAAACGCTTCAGCAAGCTTGCAAAGTAGCATCCCTTTCCCCCATTCTTCAAGTCACTTGTTTGGGTAGTGGTGGTAACAAAAAGGCCGAAGGGCAGACATACTGACTCAATGTGGGAATAACCAAAAGTAAATGGAGCTCTAGCAGAAGGAAGCTTTGAGACTCATAAGGAATTGGGCTCAAAACAATGTGATGGAACTATTGTGAGAATAAAAAAAACTCTCATTATTTTGGAGTCAATCTCGTGGAGTGGATTCAAACCAACAAACACGAGGTTCCCAACAATGAGATTGGAATTTGAGATGTTAGAATATTAGATCCAATACGATGTTGCATGTGCAGAGGTCAAGTGTTACTTCAAGTCACGGGAGGTCACAAAATTGTCAAGCAGAACCTCATGTCACTAGAGGTCACAAAATGACAGAGAACTCGCAGAGTGTAAACCACAATGTAGAATGGAAACTGCAATGTTATAGCTAGTGGGGAATATGAAAGATCCCTCATTAAAAAATGTAGTGCTCAACAAGTGGATTTTGTCCATAATGGAAGATCTACAGCATAGAGGAAACAAACACAAGGTATAGAATAATCACTCATATGTGTAAGGAGGAACTCCCTGGCCATATCAAAAACCACAAAACTAGTGGATGTGATTCCATGCTAAACCCACACAATCATATCCAATATTTGAATAAACTCGTGATTCAATATTGTATATATCAATAAATATGTCATATTCTTAGTTTCATATTTCAATATATATGTTTAACTTTCGAGTTCATATTCCAAAAAGTTTTTTGGACTTTCGTGATAGTTAACAGTTAACATTAACAACTCTAACAAATTAGGTGTCCAACTAATCATATCAAGCTTAAAACTTTTAATGAATTTGTATAGCTAATATTCATATTGTTTTATTTCTAACAAACTATATTTTGAAAATTTGACATTTCCAAAATTGTTGGCATTGCATCTCTATGTTACTTAAATCATGGTTTTGGATTTAAGTAGATTTTTTTAAAACATGATTACATTCTAGAATTGTAATTTATGGAAATTTGACATTTCCAAAATTTTTGGCATTTCATATTTATGTTACTTAAATCATGATTTTGGACTTTAAGTATATTCAAAAACATGATTACATTCTAGAATTGTAATGTATGGTAACTAGGGTTTGTAATTTTTAATTTAAATAGTTTTTATGGACAAATATCTACTAAATTCTTATAAAAATAATGTAGTTGAAAAAAAGGCATAATGGTTACTTCTTATCCCATGTCAAAGTAACATAATAAATACTGAAAAGAAAAGCATAATTATTGCTTCTTATCCCATGCCAAAACTAACCTAATAAATACTAATAAAGATGCCACTCCCTTTGCAAGTATTATGATTGCTGAAGCTTATTCCATGCCAAAACTAACCTAATAAATACTAATAAATATGCTACTCCCTTTGTAAGTATTTTGGGAGGATAATGTAAGGCTTTTATTTTATCAATGCTAACTTTTCTAAACATATATTTTAAATGGTAGAACATCATATTATATGTTTATTGAATGGTATTATGGAGTATTTTGAATGAGGGATTTTTTGCATTTCACAGGAGAGAGGAGAAAGGTTGAGCAAATAACCATATTCATTGTCAAATTAATCATTTATTATATTAAAATCATATTTATCATTGAATTAAAATCATTTATTATGTTAATAGGAAGCACTAATCTTTTGTTGATTCTTCATTCACATAAGAAATAATTGTAAAATATAATGTGAGGCGAAACATGAATAAACAGAAGAGCATACTTATCTCATAACTCATTAATCATTATACCAAGATCATCTATCATTATATTAATATGAGAAATCACTTTTTTTTATTTTAATTTAGTTAAACTCCCTTTTTAATATAATTGATAATACATTTCTCCTAATGTATATATATATAATATAGTATATATATTTATATAATATATATATATATTTCAAGAGATTAAAAAGAAGTGGCCAATAATGTATGAACTACTAAGTACAGGTGATTTTCCTATATGTAAGTATTGATTGAAGGATCTTTTTCTCTTAAAAAAAATAAAAGAAATAAAATACTTATATGTTTACGCTATAAATAAATTTCGCTGAAACATTATTTTTCACACTTACATTCTTCATTTGGGCTCAATTTTTAAAGTGAGTTTTTTGGATTGAATTTTGAAAGTAAGTCTTTTGGACTGAATTTTTAAAGTGAGTTTTTTGAGCTGAATTTTGAAAGTAAGTCTTTTGGGCTAAATTTTAAAAATAAGTTTTTTGGGCTGAATTTTGAAAGTAAGTCTTTTGGGGTTAATTTTGAAAGTGAGTTTTTTGGGGTGAATTTAGAAAGAGAATTTTTTTTTGCTAGATTTTGAAATTTATTTTTTTGCGTTTGATTTTAAAAATATACGTAAATTGAATTATCATGGGAAATCAAAGAAATTGTAAGAGAAAATATGATCGAATAAGAGACATTGAGGCTCATAGAGAATACTTGAGAAACTATTACAAAAGAAATAAGGAAGAATGCTTAATTATTGAAAGGGAAAATAGAACTCAACAAAAAGTTGAAAAAAAATTGTAAATATAAACATTATAAATGATATTTAAAATTAAATAGTGTATTATGAAATTTCATTTTTATTTGATGAACTAATTTGAAAAAGATTTTGCAATGTAAATAGAAAGAGATTTTTCTCATAACATTGAGGATGAGATTGAAAATGTTGAAAGACAAAGTGAAAAAAATAATGAACCAATGATTGATGATGTTGTTGAAGATGTTGAAAGAGCTTCAAGTGAAGAATTTGAATCACCATTAAGTATGTATATATATGTCATGTGTATTATTGAAATTATACATATTTATGGTTTCAATTTCATTCAAACTTTATTTTTTAATTTAATTATTTAATGTATATTTATACCCATTTACATTAAATTCTCATATCTATAAATGAAATCAATATCAATGATGACATGTTTGAAAACGTTAAGACTGACACATATGGAGATAAACAAACTGATCATGTTATACGATATCGTGTTAAGATTATTATTGATAAGTTATTCAAACATGAAAATGTGATAGTTCAAACTCAAATTTTGAGAGATCTTTTAACATCAAAGAAATTAAAAGAAGCTACAACACTATTGGGTATTCGAAATCAACGAAAGATAAAAAGATGAAAGAAAATGTGATTCAAAATATACATAGTGCTCTAAAATCAATTGGAAGATCTAGAAAAAAAAGTGATCTATATGCACATAGAGAAATACAAATGGCAGTGGTTTCATTGAGTACTAAAAAAAATTGGTTGGTAAAATCTATAGTAAAATCATCAGGGACCTCACGAAAAATATTGCACAATCATAGAAAATTTTGATTGCGAATAGATGCAAATGATGAGTTGGATGGTTGGATAGTTATTTGTAGGCAAATATACAAAGATAGACTTGCAGAAGATGTTAAAAATATAATATATGAGTATTGGATGAAAATTTCACATGTTTCACCAAAAGTAAGGGATGTGATGCGGTGAAGAATAATATGAAACCCGTATAAAAACATGCAAAACATATCTTGGACACCACTCTGATAGAGTTGTTAAATAAGTTCATAGAAGAGAATTGTGGAATTAATGTCTCAATTAATACTTTTGTGCAACAAAAACCATGGTATGTTAAATCTATCATTGTATGTGAAACTTTTTGTCATTATCATGTGGAATTTCAATTATATTATGACACCTTATTTAATTTTAGTAAAACATTTTGGAAAAATGTACCTTCTCAATCCACTATCCATGATTTCATATCAGAAACTCTATGTGGAAGAGAAAATCACGAAATATTTTACCAAAACAAATATGTTGGTGGTAAAAAAATGTGATTATTGTGGAAATTTGACTTTGTTTCACGAAAAATATCCTATTGATATGAATGGTCAATCATTGTCCAACATAAAAGTGAAATGAAAGAGAGATGAATATATCCATTCATCTATTGGTTCAAATAGTAGTACAAGTAGTAAAATGATTGATTTACAAGAAGAAGAAATTTTGTGATAGAGTTTTTGAAGAAGTTTGAGACATAAATTTATAAATACTCCAATCATGCTCAAAGAGTTCGATGGCAGGACCTACAATTCAAAAAATCCAGTGAAATTTTTCCACCAGAGACCATTTTTTCAATAGTTTATTTTGCAAAAAATTACACATTTGTTGCACAAAATGAAATACAAAGTGAATATTATCATTCTCACAAAGTCTCTATGCTTGTTCATGTTCTATATAGACATGCTAAACAAAATTTTGATCATATAGAAAGAACTAGTGAGAATCGACATGATATTAAAGAACATGACTTTTATATTAGCGATGATTATACACATGATACACATTTTGTAAAACATTACTTTGATAATATTTATGACTCATTGAAATGTTATGGAATAAAATTCAATGAACGTTGGATATGGTCATATGCATGCACAGGTGAATTCAAATGTTCACGATCATTCTTTTGGTTGTGTCATCTTCATGTTAAAACCGAAATTAAACATTGTTGGAATTTCTTTGAAAGTGGTCATGGAAAAAGAGAACATGATGGTGCAAGGGTATGTATAAAATGAGCACTTCAAATATATCAAATGGACCACTCTACAAACTGGGTTGTTTTAGCTGAAAAAGTTGTTCAATGGTGCATTGTTACACTAAGCCAAGAGACTAACTCATCGAGGGAGGTATGCAGGTATGTACATATATACATTAACTTGTATATATTTTTAATATTTGTTATTTTTTACTGTTTCTAATTTTAAGCATTTATAAACTATATATTTATAATATATGATTTAATATTTTGATATATAAATTTAATTTTAAATAACATATCTAAATTATTTTTTGAATTTACTATAGGGTTTTTTGGCATATTAGATTCCAAGATGTAGATAAATCGATTACATATGAAGATGAAATAGTAAAAGGGACTCGAAAATTACATTCAATTAAAATAAAGGAGTATCAAAATGCATTTGCATTTGATAAAATAAAATAATCTTGTTTTTGCCTTGTATGCATAGAGGACACATAATTTAATGATGTTTGTGAAAACAATATGTATGTAAAAGCCTGACAACATACATAATGGGAAAATGTCAGTTGCAAGCTTCGAAAAGATGGAATCAGAGAGACTAGTGTCATCTGAAGGTGATCGAGTTTTTGATCTTGTTAGAGAATGTAACATTTCAATTGATTTCAAAGGATGTGTGTGTGTGTGTGTGTGTGTGTGTGTTTTAAATCATTGTGTATAAGTATCTAGATAATAGTTTAAATATAGATCTAAATAGATAATAAAATCAAGTCCATGTTGATAACTAATTTCTTGTTAATTATGATCTGAATTTACACTTCTTTTATTATGCAGGATATGTTTTTGTTGTAGTTGCATACATTAACAACATAGCAAATGTCAAGTATTATTTGATGTTGTGCACTGAATGAAAGATGAAGTTATTAGAATAGCATGATGATAATGATTTTATATATGAAAGGGGGTCTATTATACTGAAATGTTATTTTTTCCAAGAAACTCATCAAACTGAGAGTAATGTTTACTTTCAATACTATCAACCCAATCTCATAAGTTGTCAATATAGTCACTTGGTGTGTGCAACACACATAAAGTTGTTACAAGTTAAATAATAATAAAAAATTGAAATTTAAAAAATGGAGAATGTCAAAAGTTGACCACGAACAAATCATAGAGGATGGCATTCCATTAGAATTTTTTAATTGAACCGGCCAACAATTTATTCTCCTTGTATTCGTCTTTGAAAAATTATAGCTCAAGTACATTATTAGCCTTTATTTTTGTGCACTCTTAAGTTGTCCATTCTAGCTAATAAGTTAAGTATTAAAAATTATTTCCATTAATATGGCATGACTTTTTTGTTAATGTAAGGATGTAGCATATCAAATTTTTCTTGTTTGTTGTTGTTTGTATGTAACTATCATGTTTGCATTGTGCAATTTTATTTTTTATGGACCATTGTTTTATCTTTTCAAATATTTTTATTGCTATCTTAGTACCATGTTTTATAAATCAATTTTATAGTATGTTTGTATGAAAAAATTTATATTAAAAGCTAATTATCAACAAAAATCCACAGTAGCCTTTCTATGGATGAATGTGTTAAAGTTAATGGAGAAAAGAATTCTATGAGAGAGTCAGTTCATTAGTTACATGTGAGACTTAGATTAGGAATTTGTTGCTATTTTCTAGGTGGTTGCTCTAACCTCCCTATTTCCTTGTAGACTATTTATTCATGGAAATTAATGACGAATGTGTAGAGCATTCTACTAGAGGCAGTCTCTAGGTGAAGCCCTCAACTAAGAGTTTCTCAATTTGATGAATAAAGTCTTTGTCTTCTATTTAACATGGTATGAGAGCTTCAGGGTTGAGTGAGGGAAAACAAGAGTACTTGGGTGACTGAGAGTAACGGGTGGTTATAATGTGGTCCTTAGTGGTGGTTTCAGAGAAATATTTCCGTTGCTTGATCAATGCTCATTTTGGCTCAAAAGACACGCTTTTAACTGTTGGTCAGCAACCTTCCTAGAGATAAAGTTGCATTGTTCGACCTTCTCTTAGATATATTTGCTGTAACGTGGGTCATTAATGCGAATCCTGGAGAGGAAGCCACGTTTCTCTATTGACCATCCCATTGACTAACGTGGTTGTGGAGAGTTGCCATTGTGTGTTGTTGTTCGAGCGAATCTGTAGTAGTGGGAGCCGAATATGTTGATGAGTTGCATGATTCGCGGAGATCATTGAGTCGGATTTGGTGGAGAGCAGTGGATCTAATGCATTAAAGGCTGATTGGTGAAGGATATAGTTGATTTGAGGAGGATCCAGACCATTGTGTACCCAATTGGTGGCACTGAGTGGATTTTCTAGCAGAAAATTCAAGGAGCCAGCAGTGGAGCCAGAGCGTGTTGAACAATGAAGGAGCTTTCAGATTGGTGCAGAGAGAGGTGATCAAGATGTCATATGTTGCAAAGGGATCAAGGGCACCTGCATATCAAAGGAGTTGTGTGCCAGTGTAGCGGATTTGGCATTATATCGTGCAACTGGTCCTTTAAGAAGCACGATTGTCCGCCAATTGCGTAATGTCATCTATCTACTAGATAAAAGCTTTTGGTGCTGCATGCTAGTGCCCTTTTCAGTGATAGTTGTGTGCTGGAGTTGGTGTGGTGAACCTGTGCATACAAAGTTGAGAGATGTGCATGTAGTTGGGTGATAGATCACAATTTGATTCGAGAGAGGGTGTGAAATCTGGCATAAAACCAACCATACACCTGCTCGCTCTAATCTGAGCGCTTCAAAATTTTCCAAAGTTGTCACTGAGTTTTTCTTGTGGTCAATTTGTCGGTCATCTTTCACTTGGCATAATCGATTTCATGAATAATGAGGTTATAACTGAGGTGATAGGTGAGCAGTGGCACTGTGTGGTGTGGAGATTGCTCTGAGGACTGTAGCTCACTGGCCGACCGGTCACATGGTGTGTTATCATCAATTGAGGGAGCAAAATTTTTCTCAATGATTTATATATGTTGGAAAACCTAATACATTGGAATTAAATGGAGATCGCTTTCTTTTCAAAGGTATTTCTTTTTAGCATTGCTTTTTCCATCAAAAGAATATTTTTTTGAGAGATCATTTTTTGGGCACATTCAAAAAGGGGTACATTTTTTTTAAAAGGAAGTTCTAGGATTATATTTTAAAATAGGGAGAGGGATTGTGTTTTTTTGTTAAGAGATGGAATCCATAAGTTTTTTTGAGGGATCCCTTCTTTGGATCTGGAGATAGATCCATTTTTTTAACCAATTATTGGAGGATGAAGTTTCCTTTGAGGTAGAGCTATTAAGACGAATAACCAGATGGCATAGGCATATCTGAATGAGACAATAAGATTGATGGATCCAATTATTATAATTGGAAATTTAAATTGTGGAACCTATTGGAGGGGCAAAACCCATGGATGATTGCAACCATTGATGACCCTATCTACGGGTGGAACAACAAAAACAATTAAGGACTGGGAAAAGAGGGAGAAAAAAACAAAAGGGATGTTAAAATTGTTTAGTGAAAGAATGTATTATCCCTCACATCAAGGAGCTCAGAGATAAGTTGCGCGACATAAGAGAGACAGTGTCGAACACTGATCTAGTCACAATTACCATGAATGGTATGAATGATGACTATAAGATTTTTATCACATGCTTGAATGTGAGAGAGAAATCTCCCAATTTCAAATAATTGTCAGGGATCCTGATGCAAGAGGAAGAGGGGCAGATGACTATAAAACCCCAGAGTTCAGATCTTTTTGTAATGGCGAATAAGAAACCCTTTAAAGGGAAAATGCAGGATAGAAAAATGGAATTACACCACAAAAAAACCACCTCAAAGTATGTCCTCAAACATAAGTTATTCAGGACCCAAATGTTTTTATTGTGGTAGAGTTGGTCACATAGCTAAAAAATACTAGAATAATAAGTTTGATGAAGGTCGTCATAGACATAAGAAGCATGCATGACACTTTACTGATGAAGATCAAAATCATAATCTCATATTGTTTGTATTTGATTTTGCATTCTCTATTGAGGACGATGAAGCATAAGCTTGGTTTGTGGACTCAGGAGCTTCCACTCACATGACACGTAACACGCATTGGTTTGAGAATTTTAAAGAAACTAGAAGTGGTGCAAATATCTACCTTGGTGATGATAGAGGGTACCAGATTAAAGGGTATGGTAATGTTCCTATAATTTTTCTTGATGGAAATATTAGACATATTCAAAATGTAATGTATGTACCCAGAATAAAAAAGAACCTGATCTTTATTTCTATGAGAATAGATCGTAACCTTAAGGTAGATTTTTTTAAGTCTTATTGTGTTATTAAAGATCTGCTGGAACATATGAAGGCAATTTCATGAGGTATTTGAGTAGGAGGATTGTATAAGATGAATTTAAGAAGCACACCACACTAAGACTTAACCACATTAGTTATGACTACAAAAGGTTTATGGTATCAAAGATTCGGCAATATCAATTTCAATGACCTGTGGCTACTTCAAAAATGAGGTATGCTCAATGGTCTTCCTATTTTAAAGAATGTTCATGTTTATTGTGAAGCATGTTCTCTTGGGAATATGCATAGGGATGAGTTCTCTGCAAATGTAGACAGAAAGAAAACATATATACTGGAGCTTATGCACAATTATTTGTGTGGGATGATGCAAACAAGGTCATTAGGAGGTGCCTATTATTTCCTATTATTTGTTGATGATTGCACGAGATTTACTTGGGTATATTTTCTCTGAAAAAAGAGTCATATTTCTGAATATTTTAAAGAGTTCAGAACCACGATTTAAAAACATACAGAAAATTCATCAAAATTCTTCTCTCAGATCAAGGGGGAGATTACAAGAAGGGTCGTTCATCAAATATTGCAAGGACCATGGGGTAGTTCAACAATTTATAGTACCCCACACTCCTCAATACAAATAGGTTGCAGAGAAGAAGAAAAAAACCATTGTGGAGTGTGCTTGAAGCATGTTAAAAGCTAAGAACCTGTCTAATGGCTTTTGGGCAGAAGCAATAAATATTGCAGTATATTTGAAGAACAGGAGTCCAGCAAAAAGAATTTATTTTAAAATTCCATTCGAAGCTTTATTAGGTTTGAAGCTTGCAGTTAATCATTTAATGTTTTTTGGCTCCAAAGATTTTTCTCATGTTCTAAAATAGTATATGAAGAAAATAGATTCAAAGGCCATTAAATGCATTTTTTGTGGGTATTGCATAGAGTTTAAAGCTTAAATTGTTTAATCCCTTTACTTGTAAAGTGTTTGTAAGTAGAGATGTTGTATTCCATGAGCAAGTTGATGATGAAAACTGTTATCACAAAATCTGGCCCTGATAGGCTCCTGATCAAGTAGACTCTAAGTAACTCTTTCAAGTCAATATTTTGGTTGAGGCTTAGCCTCCTCAACCTGAGAGTGTTCTCTCAATAGGTTTAAGATTTTTGATTTTTGATTTTTGATTAGATAGTTAACTCTAGGAACAAAAATAGATAAATGTATAATTGGTTTACTAGTTGAATCAAAGATTAGCAAACATCTATTGGGCTATGGAGTCAAGATAGTCTTCAAAAAAACAACATGATCAGAAAAACATGGAAGTCAAGGCACTTGGAGTTTAGGTTTATAAGTAAAATAGTAACACAGTGAATCAACACAATTTACAAGCATGTGAAGGAAGTTAGAGAATTTCCCAATGAATTCTAAGTATCACAAGATCATACCAATGCAAATAAGTAATTGAAAAAGGCCATAAGAACATCAAACACATAAACCCTTTGTGAATCTTGAGTAGTCAAACTGATCTCTGTATTAAGTTTGAAAAATCATAATTTTTTACAATAACACAACTTTCTTTTGCTAATGAAAATACCAACCCTAAGGAGTTCGATTCTCATGCTTTATATAGAGGTTTTATAACCTTGGATACTATGATCCATCTTTAGGGGAATTCGAATTCCTAACACTGACACCTATCTGTTCATAAAACAAACTACTTAATTACTACTTGACATCTAGCTGTCTTTAAGAGTCCTAATACGGATAGGAGTGAAACTCCCAAAACATTCTTTCAACAACCTTATCTATGAATTAAATACATTTTTTAATCAGCTTCTAATCCATGTCTTCAAGCTTTATGATGTCTTCGGTATTGTTGCAAACCCTACTGAATCATGACCTAACTGTCTTGAAAACAAGGAGATAGAGCTTCTCCCTTTAAAACCCTAAATCCTTTATGCTTATCTTCGAGTAGTTTCATATAAGTGGCATGTGGTAGTAATCCATTTAAACTTCATTTTTCCACCCGTGCAAGAAAAGGAATCTCGAATAGATGAAAAAGAGAATGAAACATGATTGTGCTATGAAAATAGCATGTTTTCGTAGCACAACTTTTATATCACTTATGGAATACTTCTTTGAGCCATTCTACATCACTACCATCTGAAAATTCATTAATGATCCTCATATGTCTACCAAAAATAATCAAAATTGGAATTTATCAGACCTTACCTTCGAAATACATCTATAAAGTGAGAAATGGTCACCTTCAGCAGTTTCGCAGTGCTCTACGAAACTACTATGTATGCTCTTTTTTCAACACGGCCTTCAAAAATCTGCAGTTTGGGAATTTTCAAAATTTCATAAAGACCGATATGGTCACCAAAAATCAAAACAACTTACCCTTATAAGATGTTCTTCTTTTTTATGCCAAAACTGTTTTCAAATATATCCTTCACTGCGCTTTTTCATCACCCTGTTCATTATTGTTGTATCCTTTTTTCCAGATTTTGTTAACTGTATTTCTAGGTCTTCAATCTGTCTCTTCAATCTCCTGTTAGTAGATCTCAGCTGCGCATTAATCCTCCTTACAAATCTGGCTTTTTTGATTGCAGGAATAGTCTAGGTAAAGTACTGAGTTTCACTGCTGACTATTTCTGGTTTAGAAACTTTTTCAACTTCCCAGAGAGCCTTTATCGTTTTGAAAGCAGTCTTCTCAGTAGCATGCCTTCTTGCTCTCACCCTTAGTCTAGCAATTTCATTATTAGTTGCTCTTAACCTTTCTTCCATTTCTTTGTAACTGGCTTTTTTTGTTTGAGTGGAAAAAACTTTGTTTTTGTCACTTTCAGGTCTTGGTGATGAAAAGTCTATCAAATCTTCTTGAACAATGAAGGCTTCTTCTGTTTTCCCTAACTCAATATTGGAGTCTTTCATATTTTTGGATTGCTTGGTTAAGGGCTTTCTGGGCTTGAACACAAATGCTGTAACATCATCCTCAAATTCCAGTTTCTTAGAGGATTTCATCTTCTTTGACTTTCCTTTATCAAACTCTATGACATCTGCCTGCACCAAAGGGGATTTTGTAATATCAATGGCTTTTAAAATATCATTTAAATTACCCTTCAAGCTTGGACTTTCTCCCGAGATCGCTAACTTACCCTTCTCCTTAGCAATTTGACTTCTAGGCAATCTCCTTTGAATTGGTTTGGTAGCTGACTATTCTTGAGGCATTCCTTTAACCTCAACTATCTTTTCCTTTGTAGTTTTGGGAGTTTCAAGAATAACTACTAGTGTTTTGCTTACTTTCTCTTTCACCTGCTTCCTAGGTTTCAAATTTACAAATCTTTTTGCCTTGTACATTACAGACTTGTTGGTTTCTACTGATGGAGTTTCTTTAACCTTAGGGCTAATGCCTGAATCTTGATTTTCCTCTCCAAAATCACATAAAAACATAAATGAAAACCATTTTTTCTTGATCCTTTCGAGTTCATGTAAGACTATCAATTTAATTAGACCATGATGAAAAAGGGAAGTTTTATATCCTTGATATTTCATCTGCACTTTATCTGCCATGTTAGCTACACTTCGATACAGGAAGTAAAGAAAATCTAAAGAAATCATACCAGCAAAATGCAACAGGAGTTTAAAAGTGATATGAATAAATCTTTTGATATCTACCTTGACAGGTAAAATAACGTTGAATGTTGAAGAGAAAGTTGGCATAGCTGTCCTTGATGTAATTCCTGGGAACTACCTTAGTTAAGTCTATTTCTGAAAACTATGGCTTTAGAAACACTTTACATGGTTCCATGTCGAATCTAACGTTTTTGAACCATATATCTTGCCCCATAGGAATCTCTATCACCAAATCTATGATCTCTGGAGAAATTTCCAAGTTTAGGATTCCAACCTTTGTGCTTGAGCCAGTGAAATGTAGTGCAAACTCCTTTGTCACCTGAGTCTGTCCTCCCTGCAATTTTTTACAAAACTTCCAACATGTTGCTTTCTTGAAGGCTTCCACAACTGATTTATCTCTAGCTAAGACCTCGGTGCTTTCAGGCTCGGTTCTTAAACAATGGCCAGACCTATGACTTTTCCTTTGTTCTGTCATCTTTGCCTCTGAATTCCTGTAGTAAAATAGCCTTGCTTGAAAAATCTGTTTATCAACCTTACTTGCCTATGGCGGTCAGCGTCGCTTGAGTTATGGATGAAAGAAACCCTGGTAATAAATTAACAAAAGCTTACCATTTGAAAAATGATTCTGTTTGAAGTTTTGCATGCAAACTACAATGAGAGACTAGCCATCCCTTTTCGAATTTGAAATTACCTATCATGATGAGCCCTAAATTTAAAATGATGAGTTTTGGATGGTGGCATGCTTAAGAACTGACTCCTAGCTGACACCTAAAAATGAAAACATAATGGAATTTTAGCAGATTTACGTGTTAACCAGACTGTTCTACGAATCCGCACTTTCGTAACATGCAGGGAAAACTACTATGAAAAGTGCAGTGTTTTCGTAGTGCAAAACAAACATTTTACACTGTCTGTGCTACAAAAACGTGGTTTTGGGGCTAATTCTAAAAATATTCATAATGGTTTAAGCTACGAGTTTCTAAAAATAATGTAAGACTCATGAAACATGGAATAAGGTTCTTAAACTTTATTTGGAAATAAAAAATGAGACCTTTGAGACTCCTAACCTATCACCTACCCATTAAAACATAGGGTCACTTGACACTTATCTAAGACCATGACTAGGAACAATGTAAACTCTAATTTTGGTGATAGCAAAAACCATGAAAGAAGCAATGAAGAATGACACATGCCTTTGCTAGTGGAAGATGGCAGTGATGAAAGGGACAACCAACAGCGGTAAGAACATAAAAAGCATCATCAACAACAACAATAACAGTAGCAGAAAAAGGAAGATGTGGATGGTACAGATGCAGGTAGCAGGTCAAGTCCACCAAGGGATGATCAGAACAGATTTGAAGCCAGTCCCCCACTCAAGATATGAGGTTGGAAAATTTAGTTTCCAGTAAGATATAGGGTTCATGCTCTTATAAATGGTATGTTCAATGTTGTTTAACCCTCTAATCATAAAGAACCAAGTCAATATAGTGAATGAAGGGAAGCCATGGAAGAGGAATATGAGTTAATTATTAAAAACAAAACCTGGGATCTAGTTGAACTACCTGAAGGAAAACAACCCATAGGTTGCAAATGGTTATATAAGCCTAAATATAAAGCATATGGGAGCCTAGACGAATATAAGGAGAGATTGGTTGCAAAGGGGTATTCGTCGAAATAAGGCATAGACTATGAGGAAACATTTTCCCCTGTAGCTAAATTAAACACAATTAGAATGTTAATTTCTTTAGCTACCAGACATCATTGGATGATACACTAGCTAAATGTGAAATTTGCATTCTTAAATGGGGAATTAAAAGAAGAAGTGCATTTAATGAATCCTGAAGGGTTTGCTAAATAAGGGGAGGAACATTTAGTCTATAGATTGAAGAAATCATTGTATGGAATAAAATAGGCACCCAAGTTGTGATATGATAAAATTGATTAACTTTTCCTACATCATAGTTATAAAAGAAGCAAGAATGACCCTAATCTATATGTCATGTTTGATGAAAAGGGGAAAATTGTTTTGATTTATTTATATGTAGATGATCTTATCATTACAGGAAATGTTGATGAACTCATTAAATAAATCAAAGAGTAGATGTCACAAGTTTTTGAGATGAAAGACCTTAGAGAGTTACACTATTGATTCGGTCTTTAAGTCTAGAGGGATTCTAGCTAGAATTTTCTATCTCTAGGAATGTATGGCAAGAGTTTATTGAAATAGTTCAAAATCGGTCATTGCAAAGAAACATGAGTGCCTTGACAGCAGAATACCAAAATTCAGAATAATGATGGCTCTAAGGAGGTCAATGCAACATTGTATAGACATTTGGTTGGGAGCATAATTTACTTGACTACAACTAGATTGGAATTGGCTTTTGCAGTCATTGTATTAGGCCAATTCATGTCAAAGCCTCTTGAGAATCATTGGGATGTAGCGAAAGGTGTCTTAAGGTATCTTCAAGGACCTTACTGATTCGTTTGATGTTAAATTGATTAGTTTCTCAGACTCAAATTGGGCTAGAAATTTAGATGACTGACGATTGATAATAGGTTATGCTTTCAGCACTGGATTCAAGGTCATTGCATGGAGCAGAAAGAAGCAAAACACTGTATCCTTGTCTTCAACAGAAGAAACGTATCAAGAAATGTGTGCAACAACATGTGAGGAAGTTTGGTTGAGGAGACTTCTCCATGATGACAGAGAAGAATAAAATCATGCAACTATTATCATATGTGATAACTAGAGCTCAATCAAACTTGCAAATAATCCATTGTTTCATAAAAACACAAAAAATATTGATACACGGTTTCAATTTGTTACAGAGAAGGTTCAATCAAAGGAAATCCTTATTGAATATTGTGATACTTGTGACAATGCTACAAATAATTTTACTAAGCATCTTGGAAGAATTAAATTTGAGCTATTTAGGGAGATGTTAGGAGTGCAAGTGAACCCTTTCTCCATTAAGGGGGAGAGTTAACGTTAAAGAAGAAATTTATTCTAAGAGAGTGTCAGTTCATTAGTTATGTGTGAGACTTAAATTGGGAATTTCTTCCTATTTTCTAGGTGGTTGTTCCAACCTCCCTATTTTATTATAAACTATTTATTTATGGAGATTAATGATGAATTTGTAGAACGTTCTACCAGAGGTAGTCTCCAGGTGAAGCCCTCACCTGAGAGCTACTCAGTTTTATGAATAAAGTCTTTGTCTTCCATTTTTCACGGAATGAAAAATGCATTTACCATATTTTATAATGAAATTTTAAATTATGATTGTTTTAGACATCTACACCAAATTACAAGATTCACTCAAATGCAAAATGTACCATTTGTGTAATTTGTAATTTTACTAGATTCATTTTAAATAACTTGACAAAACAATTTTAAACGAAAACTAAGAATCATCTACTAATATTATAAGAATGATCATGCAAAATGTACCAACTAAATGCAAATTCAATTTCATTGTTACATATTCATGAACATAGATATGTAAAACCTTTAAGCATCAAACTATGTATCATGCAAATTGTACCATGTTTTCTAATGTAATTTTATAAAATGTTTGCATGAACAACTTTATAATAAAAGTTAGCTATCAACCGACATCCATAGTAGTCATTCTATAGACAAATGCTAAATGTATGTACCTTATTTCCTAATGCAATTTTAAGTTATGATTGTTTTAGACATCTACACCAAATTATAAGATTCACTCAAATGAAAAACATACCATGTTTTGTAATTTGCAATTTTAATAGATTCATTTTAAATAACTAGACAAAAAAAATTAAACGAAACCTACGAATCATCTAATAACATTATAAGAATGATCATGTGGAAAATGTACCAACCAAATGCAAATTTTCTTTCATTGTTATATATTCATTAACTTAAATATGTAAAACCTTTAAGCCTAAAACCTTGCATCATGCAAGTTTTGCCATGTTTTATAATCTAATTTTATAAAATGTTCGGATGAACAAATTTATATTAAAGGTTAACTGTCAACCGATATCCATAGTAGCCATTCTACACATGAATGAAAAATGTATACGATATTTTATAATGCAATTTTAAGTTATGATTGTTTTGGACATCTACACAAAATTATAAGATGCATTCAAATGCAAAATGTACCATACATGCAATCATCACAATGTATCATATAAAATTCAAAATTATAATAATCATCATGAAAAATGTACATAAACCCCAAAACTAGCATGTTTTAAATCATAATTGTTGAAAATTGGCAACAAGAAATTGCTAAAAATAGAAGTGCTAAAAAAAGTAGTTTGGGCATGAGTGTTGGAATGGGCATAGGGAATGAAAAATGGAAGTGCTAAAAATAGAAGTTCTATTTTTAGAAACGCAGTGTGGATTCCTATTTTAGTCAGTCCCTCTACTAGAAATAGGAAGTAAATTTTGAATTTGGTCTTATCAACAGTTTGAATATTAAATAATTAATTCAGTTTGAGTTATTTAGTTAAGGAAAATCAAACTTGAAGTCTTTGTGAGAACATGCAATAATTTCTCCACTGATTGGGGAATGTGTCCTTGATTTGCTCCATTGATTGAGGAATTAACGATGAGTTCCATATTGAGAGGATCAGTTAACTTAGTTTATCTTAGTGAAGTCCAGTTAGATTAATTTAACAAATTGTTAAATTAATGAGATCCAGTTTGTTGATGCTTCCATGCATGTGACAACTAGTATTTTCAGATAACTGAGTATTCACTCATGGATAATTGATGCATGGAAGTTTAGATAGAGACTGAGTTGAGATCAGATGAGGGACAATGTACTATCAATTGCTAGGATATTCCTAGTGAATATTCCTTGCATGAGGAAGGAATACTATTCCTTCTAGTACTGTGTAGTTGGACCTGAGGTGACAGTAGGTATGATTTGGCCAATTCACACATGTTATGTAATTGGACCCCAATCAAAATTGCACAAGGAAATAGGAGCTTGGAGGACTTGTGTAGCCTATATATTTAGGCCTAGGTAGTCCATCAGCCACATCATTAGAGTACAGAGAGAGCAGGATAGCTTTTAAGCTGGTTCTTTTTGTATGTTGTTGAGGATTTCCACTTGATTGATAATACAGAGATGGGGTTTTAGGCTGGGGCTTTCTCCAGGTTATATCTTCTGTGTTATGTTTGATTACTTCTCATTCTCAGTTATATTTGTTCATGCTTGATGTTGCTCATGTTCAATTAAGCTTCAGCTAAGTTTATGGTAGAGGTAGATCTAGTATTATGCTTTAGTACATTGCATATATCAGTTTGATCTGCAAGTGAAATTTCTACATGATATCATAGAGCTAGCTGATTTGTAGAGAAAATTCTACATGGTATCAAAGCATAGGTGATCAAGGAAGAACAATATACAAGAAGGGAGAAGTTGATGTTTATGGTTTCTGAATATTGAATTGAGTTCTTATCACATCTATTTCACCGATGGCGTTCTATGGTTTGAGACGTGAATATGCCTTGATGGCAGTTCAAATTATATAGCCTGGAAGGATCGCATGGAGGTAGTATTAGAAGATAATGGTCTAAAGGACTTCATTGATCAAGAAGTCCAGAAGCCAACTGATGCTACTCAATTGGCGGAATGGAAGAAGTGTGTGGCTAGAGCAAGGAGAATCCTTTTGTATGGAGTTTGAAATCACATTGTCTCAAGTCTCCATGGGAAGGAGAATTCGTTTTCAATGTGGAAAAAATTGAAAGATCTTTATTAGAATAGCAGTGATCAGAGGAAGCTGGCACTAAAGGACAAACTTCGAATGATCAAGTGTGAAAAGGATGACACAATCTCTATGTATCTAAACAAGCTCACCTCATACAGGGATGAGCTTGGAAGTGTAGGGATCGTGACAGCTGATGATGACATTGTGAGTCATGAACTCCTCGGTCTTCCTAGGAGCTGGCATAGCTACCAGGACTCGGTTAATGGAAGAGAGAAACTACCAGATTGGGAACAACTTTGGTCGGACTTGATGCAGGAGGAGATAAGAAGAAGCACCAGAGATGGTTCTTCATCCATGGACAATGAAGAAAAATGTGCCTTAGCGAGTAAGGCAAAGAAGGGGAAGGAGAAGGTTTCTCTTTCCAAGTCTAGTTCTTCCCATGGTGGGAAGAAGTTTGACAAATAGAAAGTGTGATGCTTTCATTTTCATGAGGTGGGCCATTTTGTTACAAAATTTCCACTGAGGAAATCCAAGAAGGTATCCGGAGAAGGATCTGAAGGTGAGGCACTTGCTTCACAGTTCGAGTTGGATTTCACACTCTTCACATGCATGGTTTCATCCATGGCAGGAAGTGGTTGGCTTCTTGATAGTGGAGCTTCTTTCCAAATGACTCGTGACAAGAGTTTGTTCAATACTTTGGAGGAGAAATATCTCTAGATACTCATAGCAATGGGTAATGATGAAAAGTATAGTGTCTCATGTGTAAGCACGATTATTTTTCAGAGGGAGCATGGAGCTCGGCCTAACTTGACCAATGTCAAGTATGTACTAGGACTAAAGAGAAACTTGGTGTTGATCACGATGCTAGAAGATAGAGGCTATGATGTAGTCTTCAGTAAGGGAAAGGTTTTCCTTAGACACATCATCACTAGATAGGTGAAGCAGATTGGTTCACGGGTGAAGAACCTGTATGCTCTTGAGGTTCAAGATGCATGAAAAGCCTTAAGCAGCAAGGCAACTAATGGAGACTTGGTGGTTGAGAGGGAGGGTATATTACCTCTCAACATGCCGCACCAGAAGAAGTCTCAGATGATTGTGGAGGAGTCACGATTAGTGCAGTAGCTCCTAGAGGTTGTGGAGCAGCCACAACAAGTAAAGCTGAGTGGAGATCGAGTAGAAACATCTACTCATGCAGAGATCTCCAGTAGGGGGAAACTTCGAGCCAGGTGGACTGAGGGATCATATGCAACCATACCTCTAGGTAGGAGGTGGGGCGATGTAGAGTGATCATCCCAAGGATGAGGGGTAGGATCCTTGAGCTACCCAATCTCTTGGATGAGACCTTGCTACGGGATCCCCGATGTGGAGTAGCAGGAATTGATTGATTGGGTAGAGACAGATGCAGATGGAGCAGAAAAGAGAGCTACAATGCATGGAATTCTAGGACATCATAGAGTATAAAGGCTACAACAATGCGAGAGGCACAAGTGTGTTGCACAATGTAGGGTAGAACAGAGAAGGGTGCAACAGTGCGAGATGCATGCAGATGTTGCAATAGTGCAGAGGTCAGAGAGGGAGCACTTGTCAGGAATAGGTAGAGATTCACCACCAGAATATGTTTCTAACCCAACGGAGAGATCATTTGGGAATTTTTTTGTTCCGAGAGTTGATGGAGCATCCACACTTGGTAGATGTGTTGCATGTAGAACATTCTAGAGGTACAGGATTAGGCTCATCTACTATAGACTTCGCACTTTAGGGGGCAATCTGTTACACAAAAATATCGTCACCTTGATTATTTGCAGTTGGTATGGGTCTATCACCACCTATACCAACCTCCTAAGTAAGTCTCAGACCTCATCTCTTCAAAACAAGCTTTGGAAATGAGAGAAAGACATCAAAAAAGTAATATAACTTTGGTTCCACACTTTCTCTCACTTTTGCCTACAGGCCCGCACCTTTTGTTCAAAGTACCTGCGTACTTATACGCTCTGTATGTAAAGGGGAGGGTGCATACCCCTGTGAAAGTCAAAAGGCGCAATTTTTATCTTAAAAACTCACTTTGGGTTAATTCTAGAGGTTTCTAGAAGGAATTTTGACGTGGATTGTTCGCTCCAAAGTGGTTCATGCATCCCAAATTCGAAGGAGCTAATCCCTTGTTAGGAGGAGATATCCCTTTGAAGGAGGATTCTATCCCTTTGAAGGAGGACCTAGTAACTGCCCTCCATTGCACTATAAATTGAGGCATTGGGTTAGTGGCTAGGAAGGTTAGAAGCTGAACATTTTTGAGGGTAAATGCTGGTGAAATCAAGACTTCCTATTTGAGCTTAAGAGGAGAGATCACATACCTTTTTGGCTTCATTGAGGAGTGAGTGAAGCTTGTCAAAGTAGAGGAGACTTCTTGTTGGACCCTGGGAGGAGCTTGTACAACGTCAAGGCAAAGGTTTTAAAGTTCTTCTTCTTTTGAATTAATACAATCAGGCTCATTTTTCTCAACAAGTATCTCATGTTATTTGTTTCATGGACTCCTTGACTTTCATGTTAAATATGTTTTATAATACTGGTTATTCAGGTGCTATTTAATCATTTGCCTTGTTTGTGTTTGCAGGTTTGCGACAAAGGAATTTACTTGGATTAAAGAAGTGAAGGCATCCCCAAACTTGCGTTGGACATGAGGTAGGCCTTGAACACATTTGTTTGCCATTATTTATAAAGCACATTTAGAGAAAGATAGTGTCTGGTCGGTTTGCTTGTCATTAGGTCTTCTTTAGATTCTAGGAAGGTCTATCTTGTCCGCAAGATCGACTCATTCCGCATGACACTTAGGGATAGATTTGTGCCATGAGACTGCTGAATGGTGGTTGCCACTTATAAGTTAGTAAGGCACCTTCCTAGTAAAGAATTTGAAAAAATCGTTTTGGAAAAATGGTCTCATGCTATGAAAAAGGATGATGAGAAACATAAAGGGTTATTTTCGGCTGGTATATAATTATTACAGGTTTAGGGATATATTAAAAAAGAGAAGATAATTGTGTATATCAATCTTATTAGCAAGCATAATTTTATTAATGTTCATTTGGATAAAAAATTGCAAGTCCTAGCCAAACAAATGGAGCACACACAGGTTAATAATGAGCAGGTGAAAGTTTATAAAGATTTGAAGATTTCTATGGATAAGTACGCATTGCATTCTAAATTTTATGCTTCATATATAGCTAATGTGGATGTTTTTTTGGGATACCCTTGGATGGAATCTGTTGGTACTATCAATATTAATGTTTAGAAGAAATTCCTGAAGCTCTAGTATAAAAAGAAAAAAATTACATTACAAGATATTTCCATCAATAAACAAGTAGAGTCCAAGGAGGCTAAAGCAGAAAATGTTGCAGGCACTAACACATTAGATGAGGAATCCGTGGTTGAAATAATACTGGAATATAAGCAACAACTGCAAGTGCCACAACATGTACCAGAAACCAATCAGCCTCCATTAGGTGGTGAATTAAAGAAAGATACACCATTTGTTAAAAGTTCAGCATATCACCACCCACATCACCCAGCAAGAAAATAACCAAAAAGATGGAAACGAATTAACAACAAGGACAACAACCCCTGCATGACAGATAAACAGGTGCGATAATCCACCGACAACACATCAACATAGAGGAATCGCCAAGATCAACTCCCATCTCAAGCAAGCAAGGTACTGACTAGATCGAGTAATCACTTATCTCTGGGATGCCTAGATGCATGTGCATGGTACCAGTGGAATACTCTTTTGAGTAGATCTTATTTTTTGTGTTCTTCTTATGTTTAAGGGATGAAACATGTTTAAGGGGGTGGAATGTTGTATACCTAAGGGGGATATTATGGGTACAAAGGGAGGTACCCAAGTTAATAATGTAATAATGTGATGGGCCATAGTTAATAAATAAAGTGGTTAACCCACATCATGTAAGAGACCACAAGTAGTTAGCAATAATGTGATAAGCTCATTGTATTAGATATATGGTATTGAGATACCCATGGTATATTATGGGTACAAAATAAGGTACCCAGGGGAATAATGTAATAATGTGATGGGCCATAGTTAATAAATAAAGTGGTTAACCCACATCATGTAAGAGACCAAAAGTAATTAGCAATAATGTGATAATCCCATTGTATTAGATATATGGTATTGAGAGACCCATGGTAATGACCCATGGTATTGTATGTATGAAGCCTATATAGAGGCTAGAGACTCCCCATTGAGAGATGTTAAGGATTATTGTATTGGAAAGCATATGGCTTGTGGAGTGTTCTCCTTCCTTAAAATGTTATTGTATGGTATTACCCTGTTGAAGTTTCTAAAATTACTTAGTTTAGAAACTATTCATGCACTTTTTCTGATTTATTCCTACCTAATTGTTATTTTTATTTAACAAGTTATTTACAGAGTAAATATTGAAAATAAACAGCAGTGCATGCTCAACATATTACAGATCAACAACTAAAAGAAACAAGAACAAACAAACCACATGACACCATTATTTTTGGGCCAATGTCCTTGATAAAAACCCAATGCGGGAAAATAGGTGTAGCTATTTGAGGGTTTTCTTATTAAGCAATATTAGAGTATAATTTGGGTGCCTAAATTGGCCTACCTAAAAGAGAATTTCCTTAGTAGCTATACCTCATAGTTTGAGACAAATATCCTAGCTGAAACCCCAGAAAATCCTTCCAGCAGCTCCTCAGTACAAAACTACTCTGCAACCCCAACGTCTGCCCAATCTGGATTGTATTAGCCCCTCTCTATCTCACGTTGGTCCTGTGTTAGCCTTTCTTGTCTTTTTTCAACCCCTCTCTATCTCACACTAGCCCTGCATCAGCCTTTCTTGGCTTGGTCAACCCCAAGAGGCCCTGCGTCAGCTCTAGGAGCCTCTGTGTCAGTTATGCTAGCCCCTCTAGTGCTCTGCACAACACTTGGCTACCTCTGTGTGGCCCTATGTAAGCCCTTGCTGGCTCTACACTGCTCCCCTAGCACAATCTCTACCTTCTCTGTTCCTCTGTACTCAATGCCCCTTAGCTGCTCTCCCAATCACTAATTCTATTTCTCTTAACAAACCCTGCTCTAGAGAATAGAATGACTGATCATTTGGTGTGCTCTCCAAGTGACCCTGAAGCCTCCTCTTGTACTTTTCCTAATGACGATTCAATGGTTGATATTAAGTCCCTAATCAATGAATAATATTATATCTGGCTTGATCCATGTCTTTTGGACCACTCTAACACAGATTCATACTAATACACATTAATATTTTATTTTCCCTAAGTTTAAACTTAGGGACTCCATTAAAAATATTAATTATTTTAATATCTCCTGATCTATTTAGAATTTTCCCAAACCCTTTTTGGGTATTGGATATCTCATGTGCCCCAACCTCTCCACCAAATTTCATGGCTACATCACATCCGATGCTACCCCAAATAAACATACCCTACCTCAAGGGTTTTATCAATAAAGAAGCATTTTCGTTTTATATTATTGGACTGATGTTTTTATTTCTGGGCATATTTCTATTTTCACATATTTTTAGGTCAAATTTATTGCAGAGCTTCTATTATTAAGAAAATTTTCCAAGATACATTGTTACAATGAGACACCACTAGCTCCAATAGTGGAGCATTAAGCCACTACTTGCTCCTCAAAAGAACATTCTTCTCTCTAATGCCAAGTTTGAGAAGCTAAGGTGAAAATTCATTTTCTTGAGAAATAAGGCTTCTTTTATAACAAGAGGGATGACCTTTCGTATCCCCATGACTCTTGAGATACCCTTATGAATCTTGGACTTCTAATATGACATGTGTACTTCCACTAGACTTTTAGACTTTTCCTAGTGACTCTTTTTCCCATATGTGACTCTTGGACTTTCCAAATATTTACATTTACAATATTTTCCAAAATACATAATCCTTTTCCACATCATCATATTGTGGCAAAAACAAGACATTGAAATTGATGACTTGGAGTCCAGTGACTTATAACACGAGGTTCTTTGAGAAGTGACGACACTGCCACTAAGTCTTCAATACTTTGTATAGATCTGGCATTGTGATTGCTTTCTACCCTCCAAAGGGCCTATACATGTTTTGTATTCTTCATGGGTCACTTTGACCATCACAATCCAATATTCATTCAACTATTGCAACAAGATGCCTTTATGCCTTTTTCTTCAGAAATTCCTCCTTGAACAACTTCTATTGACAAACATCCTCGACATCTTCTACTATGCTTACTAAGAACACTTGTAGTTAAGGATCACTCATACCAAGCAAACATCAGTCCGAAAATATCATACTCTACAATGATTCATCCAATGTACCAACTATGGATTAAAATTGCGTAAGGGAGAACAAAGAGGACCTTCTAGGCATAGAGTGCACTTGTAGGAGATAGGAAGGCAGGGACTGCTCATTGAAATTGTGCCATGCACAACTGTGGAAGAGGAGGAGGCAGGGTAAGCGTAAAGCACACTTGTAAGAGGCAAGGGTGCAAGTTTTTCTCACTGAAACTATACCATGCACTAAGGAGGAAGGTCAGGGCCACAAGGAGGGTGTAGAGCATAATCCTAAGGCATAAGGAGGGGCATCCCTTCCCACTAGAAGTGCACCATGTGCAACATTTTGAAACCAAGCATTTGGAAACCAAGCGCAGGGTTGTTGCAAGGAGGAAGAATAATCAACAAGGAGAGGGGTCTTGCTTACTAGGATTGCATAGTGTTCCAGAGAAAGAAGGAAGGCTTAGGGTAGTGCAAGGAACATATCCAGATGACAAGGAGGGTCACAACTAGGCTATAGAAGTGTGCAATGTGATCTTCCTAGTCTAGAGGGAAAGTTTCAAGGTCGGAAAAAAGACTAATTATGGAAGAGTGAATCATGGAAAAACACAATGCGTTAGGAGTATATACAAGTTTTACACATGTAAAATCATCAATAAAACTCATACAAGACCCAAAACTAAGAAATATACATAAAAATGCTAGTTCACAAACAATCCCCAAGTACTACAAGTAAAGTTTGCGCAGTTGCGACACACGTGTCATTTTGTAACTAGAAAATGTACTTCAGATCAAAAGTGAACTATAGCTATTCTTGGTGATCCAACAACACTTAGAAAGGGACACAGACACTTGAAATATGTGTGAAACCATAAAACGACACTTGACGACAAAAAGCTACACTTCACATGATGACAAGTAGGCTCCAAAATTCAAGCATACCCAATCTTTTGGAGGGTGATGTAACAATGACAAGTACTGAAAGGACAATGGATAGTCAAGAATGCAAAGGAAGTGAGCATAATGTGGCAAATAAGAACGAGGCCATGTGCAATGATAGACATGGAAAATGAAAAAAAAACCAAATATAAAGTTGGGAGCCCTAGTGGGAATGGTCAGAAGTATATGAGAAAGATGAATTAGGTTCATAATGAAATTTTAATCTATAAAGATCCTTGATCCTACTTATTGACAAGGTTAATCCTCTCTGCGGATAGAGATGATCCCTCTATCCCAATGGGTGGGTCTAGCAATTGAAGTGACAATCAACTAGACATCTTCCTAGGTTATAATTGAAAATTAGAATGGAAGAGATGACCTACCTCATTCTGATGCTATTATGATTTCCTTTGTTGAGGGCCTCGAATTTCTTGTGTCGTGGAATTGTTCCTCCTTCTTTCACCTTTTTTGTACCTACACAAGTGATCAAGAGACAAAAAAGAATGCCAAAGCCAATAGTAAATCCAATAATAACCTACTTAACTGATCAAGGAATGTTAAACTAATAAATACATGAACATATATATTTTGGGAAGATGAACCAAAGTTGTTTATTATTTAAGGTATAAAGGGAAGCTTACAACCAAAGCCTTGATGTTGAAGGGATCTCCTTAAGTGGTAATCCAAGTCCAAGCCAAGAAACTCCCCAAGCACTCCTTCTCCAAGTCCAATGAATAACCTCTAGGCACAAGCTTAACAGAAGGGTGCAAATAGACATAAACCAACCACTTGAGAATGGGGGAGGATGAACCTATAAGCTGGGAGAGGGAGTTAGGACTTCTCCAAAGATAGGATTATGCCCACATCTCAAGGAGGTAGCTCATAGGGATAAGGAAAAGAGGTCAAGTTAGGAGGATTTGACCTCATTTATGCGAAACCACCTCCAGCTCCCCACTCTAGAAGCTTCTAGATCATGAAGCTTCTCATCTCCTTTGGGAAAATTACCTTTTTGGGATCATCACGGGTATGCAAGGGAACAAAGCGATGCCATCATGGGTAAAAATAGTGAAACAGGCGACCATCGTTGTTTTAAGCCTCGTAAGAATGATGACTCTCATTTTAGGGTTTTAAGAGCTATTTCTTCAGGGAAAGCTTAAGACATTTTCCAAACAAAGTCATAGGAGGGATTTGAGCTGTATACATGGATGAGTATACTGTATAATGGTCATGTATCAAGCACTTTGAGGTATGTCATAGGGAAGTGTAGGAGGTGTGACAAAATACTATGTAACAAATGCCCCCTAAGGCATAAAGGCACAACAAGGAGTGATGGCTGAGATGCTTTACGAGATCTTGCAAGGACGAGGAAAAACATCATCAAGAGACCTAAAAATCAATGATGTCTATGCATATACATATCTGAGATCAAGACACGAATCCATGGCATGGACGTAGCCATCCAGATGATGAAGACTATATGAAATTATCCATGGTATGGGCACAACTATCCAGATAACGAGGATCGTCATAAATATAAAGTCCCACAGTATGGTCACAACCATCTGTATAGTGGAAACATGTGTACAAACATGAATGACATATAAATCCATGTAGCATGAGTCATAACAGACAAGACTCAAGGTCTTTCACTCCATCGTGACTCGATCAATGTATGAATCCTAACATGCAAATAAATGTGTTGAAGTCGAACATGCTAGAAAACCACCTGATTACTGGCCAATGATGTAGAGCGTTAATAGGTATGATAGAACCACAAATAATGAAAATGGTTCTCAAGGTACAACAATACAATCTGTGAATGTGATAATGAAGTTGAGGTCGAACAATCGTGGAATCACCCGATTGAAAGCCAATAATGAAGACATGTTATCGTATGCGAATAAATGGCCATTAGGGCATGCCAACTCTAAGGTATTGAAAGGGAGTTTCTAAGTCATCTTGTTAGATAATGAGCTGAAGTCAATATGAAGAAACTTTCGAAGGAGGGAAATGATGAATCCCTCATCATCGACATGAAACAAGGAATAAAGTGGAATAATTGTTAAGACTGTAACAATGACTCAAACAATGTATAGGTAAATAACTACAGATTGGACTTCTCTTGAACATTGGTGACATGACTCCAGAGTGTGGCAGCATTTGATTCGGCATAAGACTAAAGGTCATGATGACAGAATGGAATAGTCAAATGAGAGGCAAAATGGATCACCCAAACCCAGGAGGTCAAGTGACTAAGTCAGTATCCCAAATCCAACAAGAGAGCAAAAGAGTGTCATGTTCAAGAGGGACATGTTGCATATACAAAGGTTGCCTCATCTTCATTTCCCCCTACTATTGCTAGCAAGTACCCCAATTATTTTTATCACAAGCTTGAAGGTGATAGCATATTCTTGTCATGTAAGTTCATTCTTTGAATGAATCCATCCTAGTAATTTTTACGAGCCCTAGGAAGGATAAGTTCGGTCTCATCATGGTGACCAGTCTTTTGACGTAGAGTTTTAACGAGTTTGATGTAAGAATAACTCAGTATCTTTTTCATTTTTATAAAGTTTGAAAAAGAAACAAAAAAGAAAACTCCATCATGTCCCTTTTCGTAATTTGTCCCTCGAATCCAAAAAGGTAGAAAATAATATCTAAGGGAACCTCTTGACCATGTCGACCAAGGTGTACCTTTTTCGTAAATAGTCAATTTCAACCTGAAAAAGGGGTAAACATACACTTAGGTGATGTCGATTCATTTACTTTAATGAGTTCAAAATGATAAGTAAAGAAATCTTTTCAGTTATCGAGAGTCAGAAAAGAGATCAAAGATGACTCCATGGGGGTTCCTTTTTGATTTATTTAATGAGTCTGAAAAATAGATAAAATAAAATTCATAAGAATTAGTCAATAATGATCATTGTCCACTTTGAAGGTACCTATAACTGCACAAGAAATACACCCATCACTGATATCGAGAGAAAATATTAAAATATTACGAAAATATTGACAAAAATGACTTGCGAAACTTATAAATAGCCAAAAGTAATTTTATGTTTTACCATTTACTATAGTAAGCTCTGAAAGTGCATTTTGTACCCTAATTCTCTTGATTTTCCAGTGGTTGCTGTGGGAGATCTAGGGTACCATTTCATGAACTGTCTGCGATAGGTAAGAGGATCATCACTACTCTTGCATTTTATCACTTGTTTATATGTTTTAAATGGTTATTTTTATTCTATAAGGGAGGATTTTAAAATTTTTAGGGCGTCGATGACCATCACAAGTATGGTCATTGGACCTGCAATGATTGCGCTTGAGCCCAAAGGCTCGCGCGATGCCAATGCATTGTTTGTAAAAATAGGCACGATGGCATTGAGGTGGATGTTTTGGGAGGAAAATCCTCTTTTAAAGCAAAAATTGATGATTTCAATCCATGAAAAAAACATTAATTGATGTTTAAATGATGTTTGCATGCAAAAGTGGTCTCAGAATGGAAAGAAAGAGGCCATGAGGCCGAATACTTCCAAGAAGTTCAGGATCCTGAATGCATAAATGTTCTGAGGAATTGTGGCCTGCTAAAATTCTTCAGGACCACAGGGTTAATGGATCAAATGGAATTTTTTCCCTATTTGATCAGTCTCTGGGATGTAGATCGAGAGATCTTCATCATAAAAGGCCAGGAACTAGAACTTGAGGAGATGGATATCTACTTAATCATGGGATTACACCGACGAGGGGAAGCAACCTAACTCTTTGGATCTTGCTAAAGAGGTGAAAGTACAAGGACTCTAGTCTAGAGGCATTGTCCCGATGCAGAAATGACTAATGGAGGGAAGGTGGAGATAACGACAATCACCAAAAACCTTGTCTTGAGAATGATTTTGTTCACTATGGTGTGTGTAGTTAGCACACAAGCCTTGCATGAGGCTTCAAAATCTTAGTTCCAATATGCCATCGCATGTTTGACCCCCACTGTCTTCAACTGGTGTGGAGGCCTTTTAGAAAACATGAAATGACAACTGACCAGGGGGAAGCATGGACACCTGAAAAAATTCGAGTTAGGTTCTATATTGGTGACCTTATTTTTAGAGTGGGTGGCCTTATTCTGGTATCAGTGGGCAGACGTAGTAGATCTTGCCCCCTGAGATCTAAGACTTGTGCGATGGAGTCAACTGATGCCTTGAGGAGGAATGGGTCATCATATACATTACCCACCACAATTTTTCATTTGGCTAGAATGACAACTACTCGTGGTGGATGAATACGATTATGATGGCACGAATTTCAGGTGGGATTGATATCTACCTCTGCCACAAGGAGAACAGTGGACCGACGTAGGTAAAAACTTGTTTTTTGGATTTTTTTCAAGTTTTATGATTTTTTGTAAAAGTATAAACTGAGACTCGACTTGTGATAAATGTGAAAATCTGGACCAGAGAGACCACTAGGCATGTCGCCAATAACACCACAAGTTGCACATCATATAGTGGGCACAGACCATGAAGAAGGGGCAGACCCCTTATGTGAGATGGAGCACAATATGGAGGCGATACTTGTGGAGTCCCAGAATATGCCATTATTGATGATGTTCCACTGTGTTGGTAGAGGCACACAGTGGGAGTTTCCGCGAGACTGCGTCGGATGCTAGGCCAAGTGATCAAAGCAGTCTTGTGCTATCATGAGCACCATGCACGCTGATAGTTTATTTAGACCTCTTACACATTTTGTAGGCTTTGAAATCCAAGTGTCCCAAAACACTCTATTTTTTTTATATTTTGATGTAAACACTCCAACAGATGTGATGAGACATGCTGTGATGGAATGGTAAGTTGAACATGAACTAAGGTGACAACATTTTGTACAGAAGTTAGAGAGGTCATGTTTAGAATGAACGAACCTAATGTAGGCATAACATTTGAAGACCAAATGGGGCTTTGATACAATGAAGAGGCACTAGGAGTACCTGAAACTAATTGAGCTAAAGTGGTATAACCATGTGGAAACATGGGTACACTAGTTTCAGGGAATGTGAGAGATGGGACTCTCCCTGTATAAGGAAAGCCTTCTAGAGGAAATTCATATCCTTGCTCATCATTGACATGAGGAAGGAAACTTCCAAATGACGTGGAGAAGAGGTTGGGATTTCACCTTCTAACTCCATAGATGGAAACAACTGGTGACAAGGAACCCGAAATGTAGGAGGAGATAACTCCAAAGGAATACCAGGCCGATCGTAGGGACTGTAAAGAAGCTAAGGGCATATCACAACAAAATTGAACAACAAATTCAAGGAATAAACAACAAGCATCTGCACTCTCAGGAGTATGCGGACTCTCGGGGGTCTAATTAGGATTATCAGAGGTATCCAGATCATATTCTTGAGGTGACCAAGAATCTAATGGAGGTGGATGAGAAGACAAATGTTAGATGCTTGGAATAATTCCAAGTTCAAAACCTTGATCCTGAAGTGACTAAAGAAGTTCCAGATGAACTCCTTGGGAGGACCCTTCAGTTGCAAAAAATGAAGGGGAACTATGAGATGAACTCAATGGTTCAACCATGATGACTTCCTCTCAAAATAAAAAAAGGAAAGGAGATTCGTTTAGGGCTTTTAACAATCTTGAAATTAACAGGGAATTACTCAATATTGGTCCAAGAAGCAACTGCTTGGGTTCAACATGTTTATCGTGGGTAGTTTATTTTTAGAAACAAAAACTTTTCCTTTTCATCTTTTAAGAGTTGAGGAAAGGACGAAAAGGTGAATCAAGCTACTTTCAATGGTTTAGCGAGCTTGAAAGGACAAGTTGCTCAATGGTATTTTCAGATTTAAAGAGTCAAAAAAGATCAAAATGACTACTTAGGTGAATCTAGGTAAAAGGAGTACCAAGTAACTGTGAACACCTCAACAAATAAATTTACCAAGGACTTGATGTATGTACAGGAAATCTCCCCGAATGTTGTGTTTGGTGTATCACATTTATAGGGTGACAAAATCAACTTCCTATGGATAAAGGTTTGCAACCTATGGGGGCTCCCTTTATATATATGACGGTACGGGAAGCACAAGTCCATGCTAGTGTTGTCTAATGCCAAAGAAAATGACAACTGCTAAGTTTTAAAGACGTCAGAACACGTATCTAACCTAGACGAATAAATATGAATGTTAATGTTTCAAATGCTCCTTAGATTAATTGATAAATTTTAAAGTTGATCTCGGAATTATGTTTCAATTTCAAGGCCTTAATGATGTTACCTGTTCCTAAAATCCAAACTAGATGATGAAATGAAATCCTTCAATTTGACGAAAGCTATCTATGTAGGGAATAAGATCACTTAAATCATGTATCAAACGAAATGCAAAAATGCATCCATGACAATATCCAAATGCTAAATGTAAAATATGAAATCTAATCTTTCATATGATAAGCAAACGCAATGCCAAAAAAAACTTTAAATCAAAACTACCTTAAGATATAATGGTGATTTTTCTCTTTTTCAAAATGCAACCAACGTAATCTAGTGCAAAAGTAAAAGAGAATGCAAGCAAGCCAACAAATATAAAAATCTCTTTCACATTAATAATTTGAATGCAACTCAAAATGCTTCGAAAAATATGAAAAGATAAACACTTTCACTTTCACTTATCGAAACACAAAACTCAAAGCAAACACTCCCTTTTGATTCAAAGGAGACAATCAATTTGTAATATATTGTTTGTCAAATGAAGCTTAAGTGTAGTTCACAATATCTACTAATGAAAAAAACTTAATACATAAGAACCAAAAGTGATATGTAAATGATGTGTGAACACACAAAGACTCTTTAACACATGTAATTGATCTCTGATGGGAAGACAACTAAGTGGACGAAGATTGACCTAGAAGACGTAGAAACCCTAAAAGGCTATTCAAACTTCAAGCACATTCAAACCAATTTAAAAGGTAATTGCAATAAAAAATAAGAGATTCAACCAAGATAAAATTGGTAAATCACTGGGAGAAGGTAAACAAAACTAAAAATAAGAAGACAAACCCTAAATTTCTTAATCTTCTGCAATCCTCACACCTGTCAAGAGGAAAGTAGCGATCATTGCTACTGTAATCAACACACCTGCGATACCATCACAACTGTTAGGGTAAAAAACGTGATGGTAGAGAAAAACAAAGAACAAAATCAAAATATTCAAGAATAACTCAAATTAACAACCTTCAAGCATCTACCATAAAGTGACACTAACTACAGACAAGCAATGAAGTCTAAAAATGAATGGTTGATTAAACTCATCAAAAGACAAGGTGAAGAAATGGAAGGAAAGGGTCATAGGCTCCTAACGGAGTTTCCATTTTGTTGGAAAGGTTAATCCTCTCTGCAGACATAGATGATCCCTCTAGCTCAATGAGTGGATCTAGCAACTGAAGTGACAATCAACTAGACATCTAATTAGGTTATAATTGGAAAGTATGACAAAAGAAATGACCTACCCCATTCTGATGTTATTTTGATTTTCCTTTGTTGAGGGCCTCTAACCGCTTGTGTTGTGGACTTATTCATACTTCTTTCAATATTTATGTACCTACACAAGTGATAAAGAGACAACAAAGCACGCCAAAACCAATAGCAAATCCAATAATAACCTACTTAACTAATCAAGGAATGTCAAGCTAATAAATACATGAACATATATATTTTGGGAAGATGAACCAACAGTTGTATATTATTCAAGGAATAAAGGGAATCTTACAACCAAATCTTTGATTTTGAAAGGCTCTCCTTGAATGGTAATCCAAGTCCAAGCCAAGAAACTCTCCAAACACTCCTTCTCCAGGTCCAATGAATAGCCTCTAGGCATAAGCTTAGCATACGTATGTCAATAAACATAGACCAACCATTTGGGAATGGGAGAGGAGGAATTTATAAGCCAAGAGAGGGAGTTAGGACTTCTCCAAAGATAGGATTATGCCCACATCTCAAGGAGGTAGCTCATAGGGATAAGGCAAAGAGGTCAAGTTAGGAAGATTCAACCTCATCTATGCAAAACCACCTCCAACTCACTGCTTTGGAAGCTTCTAGATCACGAAGCTTCTCATCTCCTTTGGGAAAATTACCTTTTTGGGATCATCGCAGGTATGCAAGGGAGAATAGCGATGCCATCACGGGTCAAACAGAGTGCAATAGGCGACCATCGCTATTTTAAGCCTCATAAGAGTGTTGAGTCTCATTTTAGGGTTTTAAGAGCTATTTATTCAGGGAAAGCTTAAGACATTTTCCAAACAAAGTCTTAAGAGGGATATGATTTGTATACATGGATGAGTATACTATATAATGGTCATGTTTTAGGCACTTCGGGGTATGCCATAGGGAAGTGCAGGAGGTGAGAAAAAATACTGTGTAACACTATTATATGAATTAATTGGATGGGTGTATACAATAAACATTGTGTTAAACTAGGGTAACCCATCATAGGGAAGCTATTTTTTTGGAATAAGACAAGCTACGAATATAATTGGCTTATGTACCAAACATCCAACGGGGTCAATCATATGACGAATTTGGATGGAAAAAGGTTTATGCATCATAATAGAGGGTCGACCTAAGCTTATATGAAATATTTGAAATATACCATACCAAGGTTGAAAAGTGCATAAAGAGTGGTCCCTAAGCAACCAATAATTTAACTCAAGGTAATGTACCCAAGAAATAATAGTGTCTAAAATTTCCAAAAGGAAAGATATAATAAAATTTACTAGGATGTCACCTTCAAGTATATTCAACCTTGATGTCTTCAACAATATACATCATCGGGGCATGGTCTACTAGCAAAGATTGAAAAACATCAAGGCCTAAGTACCTACAAACAATGAGCTTAGACTCAAGGGGAAAATAAAAGATGAAATTGATGATGAAGTCTATAAAAACAAACTTAGGATTGCAAAGGTATAAAATTATACTAAAGAAGTTAGAATCATAAGACAAATCTAGTAATCTATTTCCAAAGCAATCTAACTTAGAGGATCAATTTGAGGTTCTATGTTTAGAGAAAATAGATTTATAAGGACCATTGACTTATAATTCAATGGTAGAGTAAATAATACAAAATTTCAAAGTCTAAGAATCCAAAAACAATGAGGTCAAACTCAAAAGATAATTTGGGGTTGGATATTATTGTGAGTGAGTCCAATCAAGGGAGATATGATTATGATCTTGGAAAGGATGGAAAAATCATTTGAAAAAATGTCAAAACTAAACACAACCTCCTGTAATGACACATCTAAAGGAATAACATTATATTGAAAATAATATATGTTAGGAAATTTTCTCAACCAAATAAGGGGAACAAAGCCTCCCATGCCCCCATTGGATAAATTTCTTGATCAATTGTCGGGATCCTATCCGAAGAAAAAAAGAAAGATTGAAATTTTTTCTTCAAAAGCAATGACAAAGTTAATCACTAGGACCATGTCTTGGGAAGGAAACCATGAATGAAAATATAGCTTGGAAGCAATGATAGAGCCAATTATTGGGACCATGTCCCGAGAAGGCAGATATTAGTGCAAATGTTATTTCTTAGTAGAAATTGAATACATAGGATATGATTCCATATAATTCAGTTGTGGTGGGGTAGGGTCCATTCAAATACAAGGAAAATATAATTGGGTAACATAATTTAAAGTCAAATAATGACAGTGATTATCAAATGTAATTTGATTTATAGTGACAATTCTTTCATTGTCAGGAAACTACATCACATGAAAAAGCATAGACACCACAACATTCATAACATATACATAATCACACCCATACAATATATTGAACTCCAGTGGACCATCCATAAGTATAATAGTGATTAAGATAGTCTTCCCACCTAATATAATAGGAAAATGAGGAGTAACTCCCAAAGGTTCCTAGGTATTCCATCAAAATCTAATGGTTAACTCGTAGTTAACACAACCTTGGGAGAACTTACAAGCCAGGGAGGATAAAATGATAGTGGAGGCTCATTTATCTATCATATATCACTAAATTTTTAATGAATTGTATTTAACCTTTATTTGGATGGACGTAAAATAAGGAAGGCTAGATTCAACTAGATTAATCGAATCAAAGGCAATGATCTTAGCGCTTGTAGTGAGAATGCTTGAAGTGAATGGAATGCCCCCTTTTCTAGAAGATTTTTAACTGATAGTAAATAAACATGAAACAATACTTAGTTCACTCTACAAAGGAAGAGTGGGATCGGCCAATTATTTCATCAATTTGACCACTTCAAACATATCACTCTTTTAGGGAAAAGCGGGATTGGTCAAACATTGCATCGACTTGACCAGTTAATCAACCAATGGTCGAATGGGATATTGGGAAACCAAAGGTGGTTAGAGATAGGGAGCACACTCTTTGTATCTGGAATACTAGGGTAAAAATGAGTAAGTTGATCCTCACAAAATTTACATGGAAACTTAAGCTTCCATCCTATTCATCTAGATTTCTCAAAAATATCAATACCCCTAGGATGACTTGCATTTGCTAGTTATTTTCCCCTTGCATGATGTGCATTGGTTGGTTGTTTTCCCCTAGCATGATGCACATTGGCTAGTTGCTTTCCTCCAGTATGATTTGTAGTGATTGGTGACATGTATCCATCATGACTTGTAGTGGATAGTGACTTGCTACCTTGTGTTCAATTACACTTCTTATTTGTATACCTTCTTATTCCTTTTAGGCTTTTGGTAACTAGGAACTAGGATTTCACTAGATGAGGTAGAAGGAGGAATATATTTCATTATTGAAGAAGGCAAAGGGTCCACACATTAATTCAATATTTTTGACATAAGGTGTTTATTTGAGAAGAATTAGGAGTATTAATGACATTTTGAGTGGAAACCAACCAAACTATTAGCCCCATAGTGAACCCAAGAAGATTCAAGGTGGTCATTAGTGGAGCACCAATGTTTCCACATAAAGGAAAATCAAAAGAATTCCCTTGGGAAGGGTTCCCTTGGTTTTATTCTTAGGAACTTTAGCCATAACCTATGATTCAAAAAGAATAAAATATCTAAGGCCTCCTATGGGTTTGAAAAGTTACAATGGACACACCTATAAAAAACTCTCTAAGATATGGTTAAACAAACTCACTCTCCCAACAATCATACCACAATGGTTAAATTATGAGTACAATTAGTGAACAGGTGAACATGGGCCTTTCCGAGGTCAACTTGGGATGGTGAAGGCCCAATTCAACTAGTGAAGGTGCGAGTGACAAGCATGGTAACTCTCACACAATAATCACTAAAGCTGCAAGTACCCTTAAGAAAATGAGTACCCTCCATGAGAATTAAGGCAGATGTTATGTGTCTATCTTATGTATTGCAAGCATTTCCTAGTTATAGTCACTTGGGTGAAAATATAGGAGAGACAACTATGGTTAGAACTTCGCAATTGATAGGTGTGTGGAACAATCATTGGTCAAGTTTCTGCATATGGGAAAGGAATATAGGACTTAGTTATAAATCTGAAACTTTGGAGAAAATTTGTCTTATTGAGAACTTGTTAAATCTACCATAGCTCCCACACGCACATATCCCATTAAATGAATACAATAGAAGATAATATTTTGCATGATCAATTTGACCTAGTGCTTGATGTGCATGTTAGGAGTGCATTCTTCAAAATTATCTTATGCTACTAATGGATTTTAATTTTCAACTAGTCAACTCCTAGTTTTATTTTACATGGTCTTGGAGAATTTACTCTCTAATCCTAAAACCAAGGCCTTAGAACCTAAAGTATTGTTGGTTTTATATTATTGAAAAAAACATTTAGTTTGTTTTAGATACATTGGTTTTGATGGTTGTTTTGATTTAGAGGGATGTAAAAGTGAGAAAAAAGATATTGTTGATCCAAAATGGATTTTGGATAGACTTCTAAGTCTAAGTGTTCCTCATAGAGGAAAATGAAAGTCCAAGGATGCTTCTGGAAATAGTCCCATTTCGTATACCTTTTCATTCTAAATCTACTACAACTTGAATGGGCTAAAATGGACTTCGGATGCAGAAGTTATCACAAAAAGAAGTTTGCCTTTGTCCTTTGATAAGGAGGCAAAATCTTCAAAAAATGGCCTAAAAGGCTTTATAAATGAAAATTGCATCAGAGTGGTCCAAGAGACAGACTTAAAGTGGAGGTGGAGGAGACCCCAATTACCAATCCCCAACATATTAGGTCAGAGGCAGGCATATGCAAATAATATAAGGAAAGGACTCCGGGCTGATGCGACATTACGATCGCTGATATCAGCGTCAACGATGCTATGAGATAAGGGAAGGAACCTCGAGACTATGCAACATGTGATTGTGATATATCGCATAGCAACATCGTATCAAAATGATATAAAAGGGGCTTATACCATATGTGACATGTGATTACCGATCCGTGACGTGCGATCTCGGCCATTGGATCGGAAATGAGATCAATGGCCAGGATTAAATCAGCGGTTGGGAGATCGACAATCCCCGACATAAAGGGCTAATGCGATAGCGATATGCGATACAATCTGGACCGTCCGATCGGGGATCAAATCAACAGTCTAGATTGAATTGGCGATTGGGGGTCGATGATTTGCGGTAGCAGGTCTAATCCTATTGTGATCACGATAAGCAACAAGGGCCGGACCCGAAGGGGATTATAAGCTCGATTACATAATTTTTGAAGTCTGAGAATTCTGATTTTCTCTGTTATCTCATGTATTTTGGATTTTTTCCATGCGATGATGTGATAGTGATATTATGTCTGAAGGCAGACCTGATAGGGTTATAGGGGAAATTTAATGAAATTTCAAGTCCAGAATTCATGCTCGATAGTGTATTTTTGGACAAATCTCTGTGTATTGGATTTTTCTCCATTTTCGTGCTTTTGCCTCAGGGAAGGCCCTGAACCCTTTGTAATGGCCCCTGATCACTAGGCCACACTGCAAGCGGGCATTTTTTTATACAATGATGCATTTGAAAGCCACAGAGCCACAGGGCCAGATGACCAGTCAAACAGACAACGCGCAGGGAAGCTGCAGGGCCACAAAGGGATGATAACATGCATAGAAAGGGCTGGGGAAGCTGGAGAGCTAGAAAAATGCCTCAAAGGAGCCAGAGAGCCTAATTGATGAGGGAGAAATAAGTGCAGAACAATTGAGGGAGTCTTTTGGGAGTCACTTGGAGGTCGAGCGAAAAACCAGAAAGAGCTGAAGGTTGCTAAAGGTCACTGGAAGGTTGCAAAAGTTCGCTTGGAGGTCGAGCAAACCATTGATGCACGTAGAGGCTGAGAGAGAGAGCTCAGAGAAGCTAGAGTAGAAGCGCTAGATCCAGAGCGAGAGTGAGAGCCAAAGCCACAAGCTAGAGCCAAGAGCCAGAGCTAGAGCCAGAGCCAGAGCCAGAGCTAGAGCCAGAGCCGAGAGATAGAGCTAGAACCAGAGCCAGAAAGCCTGATAGCTTTAGAGCCAAGGATAAGATGGTGTTCTAAGCCCATTGTGTTCTATGTAAACCAGTGGAGTTGAGCGTGGAGCTTGTAAAAGGACTTTTCCATAATCCTAGAGAGCCTAGTTGAGTTGACTAGAGCTCAAGGAGATGTAGCCCAAGAGTTTTTGGTGAACTCCATATTAAACTTGATGTCTTATGTGTTTGTTATTTGCTACAATATTTTACTGTTATATGCATGTTATATCAACATAAACAACAGAAGTTTAAAGCACATATACAGTAAAAAATAAACATACGCATACACCTTTTTTCAAGCACATTATTAATTCCGAAATTGGTTAATCACTAGATCTTGGGAATATTTAAGCTTTGGAAGTGGGAGAGGTTCTTGTAAGCTCACAAGAAGCCTTTAGTGCCCCATTTTCAGATCAGGTGGTATCAGAGCCTAAGATTGATTAACCCCACCTTAGGAAGGTGACATCAAAACTGATTATACCAGAGCAAGTGGTATCAGATCAGGAATGCTTGATTGACAGAGCAAAGATTCCTTGTCTAAAAGGTGTTTAAATAGTCAGAGGTTGATTGTATGATTGTTTGCAGATTGACTATTGTTTGAGTTTGCAGAGGTGAAGGGAAAGCTATTGATAGCTCAGTCCAGGAAGGACAAGAAGGAAGAAGGGATGAAGGCATTCTTCTTATCCCAAAGGACCTTAAGGCAATCCTTGAAGCACAAGAGGTTTCTTGCAAAAGGTTGCTCAATAAGATCTTTATTAGTCTTGTTTGAATTTCTTTTATTCATTGGCATAATGACTACTTCTACAAATGAGTCCTCAAATGTTGCTTTCTTCACGAGATTCTTTGATGAAGACATGAAGAAATACTATTCTATCATGATGGATATGGTGAGGGAAATGTATGAGGACGAAAGGAAGAACAACATACTTAGAGAGCAGTTGAATTCCGTGGAGGAAGAGAAGCAGTTGTTTTTTGACAAATTGCAAGAGATGGAGAGGCAACTTCATATTGCAAATATGAACCTGAAAAGGATGCATGAGTTGGAGTCACACCACTTGCCAAATAAGCCTTGGTCAAGTATTAGCTTGAAGAAGAGGTAAACCATTCTCGTTTGTTTTTAAATTCTTCTAAGAATGCTTATATTGGTTCTTTTGAAAAACATACCAGAGGCATAGGTTCCAAGCTAATGTCCAAGATGGGCTATGAAGGAAAAGGCTTGGGTAAGCATGCACAAGGTATTGTTGAGCCAATAATAGTTGAGGAAAGGCCTAAGTATTTGGGTCTTGGCTATGGATAGTCTTATGGAGAGAATTCCAAAGCTTCCATGAAGGCCATTGAAATAGTTCCAAGTAGTTTCATTTCATGTCCTCTACCTCAAGAGTGTGAAGATTGTATTCAGGAGGAATACAATAGCTTGAAACATCATTTGTAGGATGCAGGTGTTCAGAAGCAGACACTGGAACCAAAGAGTTGTCGAAACTCTAAAAGCCTTGAAGAGAGTGATGATGTTCCAAAGGGAGCCACTTCTTCATTTGCTTCACCTACTCATGAATGCAATAAAGGTGAAAGAGAAAGGTATAAATCTAGTTCTAACTATATTCATTTTTATTATGTTTAGCATGATAAATTTCCACATAGATATGGGAAAAGAATTGCATGTTCCTTTTGTGGTTTGGATAACTATAATGTTTCTAGATGTTGGAATAGAATGGCCACATATAAGAAACTTTTGAAGGAAAGAAAGCAAGAAGCCAAAGGTCCATTGGGCAAGGGAAGTCATGTTATCAAAAGGATGCACATGCAGTGAAATTACTGCCATAAGCAAGGGCATCTTGCTGAAAGATGTTGGACTCTGAATCCATCAATGCTTCCAAGAAACTTGAAGAAGGTGGAAAGAGAAAATGGTAGAAATGGAAAGGAAGTTTCCATGGATGATGTGTTTAAGGATTATTCACATGTTGATGTTGATGTGTAGACAAAGGTAGCACCTTTGAAGTGGGTTGGTAAGAAATGGTTAGAGTTCTTATCCAATTAAGGTTGCATGTCTATTGTTGCATATATTTGAATTTCTTTGTTAATGAGAATGCAAGTTGCAGGATTTTACCAAGATGGTGAATGGAAAAAGGTTGAGTAGGAGACTCACTTTGTTGCTGCAACAATATATTTCATTTTAGCTTCGAAATTATATTGTGCTTAAATGAAAGTTGAAGGATGAAGTGCATGCATGAGAATGTTGTGCATGAACACATGGATGTTGATGATTTCCTTGTATTTGAACATGTATGTGTAATTAACTTGAAGGGTTTATTGCTTTGGCATGCATGTAATGCAATGTTGACTTGAGAGAAGTTCACTTGGTCTCCAAGATGGAGATAATGATGAAGTGTTTCATCTTTTGAAAAAGAGTCCTAATGGTCTTTTTCTACATGCTTGACTTGAAGGGTCATTTGTTTTAAAGGCATGTTTTGTGGGCTTGTTATCTAGTCCATCATTTGTATGCAGATGTAAGACATGGAGGTGTTCAGTGGATGTGAAATATGTTTCTTTTGTTGAAGCAGGAGTTTAAACTATCTAGTTGTTGTTTGTATTTTTGTTGTTGTTAACAGTTATTGTTGACAGCTTGTCAAACAAATACAAATGAAAGTTTTGAGAAGTAGATGTAACTTCACATTTGTTTGAGCCACCTTGGATCAATGATCAAGGCAGAGAAGTTCAAACTACCTTCTATGACCATCTCAGTAGGAGTTCTGCAGGAAGGCAAGGAGGAAGACAGTTCTTCCCAGGAGGACCATCACATCTAGGAAGGAGAGTGGTCAAAGGATTTGGTTTAGAGGCACTATGTAAGGCAAGTGTATGGAGGCTAAAAGAAGAGGGTGTTGTTACTCCCATTTACTGCTCAGATTAGTATATCAGTCTTTTGGAGACCAAAAGTTATTTAGTGGGAAGGCTGATCCAAGTGGATATTGGTGGCCACCTGCCAAGTCCACCTGGACCCCCACCATTTTCCTTCTCAGTATTTTCAGTTTCCTTAATTGTAGCACAAATTACTATTTTTAGCAGTTTTTCGGGTCCGGAACTTCCGGAGCCATTTTGAGGCCCTAAACGACGTTTTTTGGGGAATCCGAGGGCAACATGGGTCCATGCCATGGACCGATGTTGCCTATTCCAAAAATGACAGTGCTCGGATAGATCTTTCTAATGAGCTATTGTACACGTCAAACGGAGATCATCTGCTAAAGTTACGACCCCGGGAAGTTGATGTACCAACTTACCCCCAAACGGGGCCCACCATTTTGGCATTTCATCTCCCAGGGTTAGGTTTTGGAATGTTAAGGGTTTTTCATTGTTTCTCAACAATAAATAGGCCTTCGAGCCTCATTGTAACACAGTTCAGAGGCATGTAGCCATCACATCTCTTCTCAGAGATAAGCTGCGAATGATCGGATCATGGACACACAGATCAAGAACACTCGCCAATAGAATATCCAACTGTATCAAGTTGTCAAAGCAGGCCAACTCCTTCAGCAGGGCAAGTGGTTCACCAGGGAACAGGTTCAGTAGAAGTTTCCTCATCTCATGGAGGAGCTCAACGCAATGGGGACCATTGCTTCCTAAGGGGGGAGGAATGATCCAGGTGGATATTGGTGGCCACCTGCCAAGTCCACCTGGACCCCCACCATTTTCCTTCTCAGCATTTTCAGTTTCCTTAATTGTAGCACAACTTACTATTTTTAGCAGTTTTTCAGGTCCTGAACTTCTGGAGCCGTTTTGAGGCCCTAAACGACGTTTTTTGGGGAATCCGGGGGCAACATGGGTCCACAGAATGGCCCGATGTTGCCCGTTCCAACAATGATAGTGCTCGGATAGATATTTCTAATGAGCTATTGTACGCATCAAATGGAGATCATATGCTAAAGTTACGACCCCGGGAAGTTGATGTACCAACTTACCCCCAAACGGGGCCCACAGTTTCGTGTTTCATCTCCTAGGGTTAGGTTTTGGAAGGTTAAGGGTTTTTCATTGTTTCTCAACAATAAATAGGCCTTCGAGCCTCATTGTAACACAGTTCAGAGGCATGTAGCCATCACATCTCTTCTCAGAGATAAGCTACCATCGCCCTAGCTAGTTTATTTCCATTTCTGATTGTAAGCACATTTTAGTAGTTTCCATTAATGAAATGAAGTATTATTTCCACTGCATATTTGTGTATATGGTTATCTCTATAATTTGTTGCGTTCCTGTTTAAATCCAGATCAACACCTTAGTCAGCTATAGTGAGGCAGAAAAACGCTTTCTCAAAGGACCGCGAGGTAAGTACTTAAAATCTCTGAATAGTTGGATTAAAATGTTGTTGTGTGAAAAATGGGTTATGCAGTTACCTTGATGTTTAGGTTTACGCGAAGCGGAATAATTTATAGAAACGAAGGAAATAAGGGTCTAGAGCATAGCCCCTTGATTTCACCTCCGCAAGGAAATCAAGAAGGGATCGCAAAGGTCTCTCCACAAAGTAGTATTCAATTGATAAGATAGGGATTTAAATGAATACCACCTCCATCTTCACCACCATCACCTCCAACTTCACCCGTACCAACTCCACCACCACCATGATTAAGTATGGCAAACACAGTGAAGCTTCCTATGTTCAAGGGTTTGGGAAATGAGGATCTAGACCAATTCTGGTTCATTATAAGGTCTGTATGGGAAGCACAAGGTGTTACAAATGACCATATAAAGAAAACAACACTGGCTAGCACTCTACAGGATGACGTGTTGACCTGGTATATTAAGTACTCCAATGATAAACCCAATGCGAGGGTCACAGATATCCAAATAGTGCTAAATACAGAATTTAGCAGGCCTAAATCTGAAGTGCATTCGATTGTGGGATTGAAAGAGATCATGATGCTACCAGGTAAGATGCCTTTGGAACTAGATCAAAGGCTAAAACATACAATCTGTGAAGCCAACATGAATTTAATGGATGGACAACATCGCGAGTGGTTTGTAGCTTCACTACTACCACATTTAAGGAGTGCGCTATTGCAACAGAAGATAACAACTCAGGCAGAGGCCTTGGAGATTTCCATGAGGCTACATGAGATGCCAATGTAAGACCCTAACCTAGGAATTCAGCAGATCCACGCCCAGCTAAAGAATCTTTTCCCTAAGATGCAAAGTTTAAAACAGGATAGGATTGTTTGGCCAGAGGTACATGAAGAAGTATGGTGCGTAAAATGAAAGAGTCAGGATCATGACAAATACCATTGCCTGATCTTCACAAATTACTTTGCAAGAGGAGGGCCGACGACTTTAAGGCTGGAAGCTCAATCAGGACCTAGCACGGTGCCTGATTTGTGGTGCACTATCTGTCAAATAGCAGGAAAACATGCCATGGATAACTGCCACTTATTACAGAAGTATACACAAAATCCACAACAATTGTTCTACAACTTTTGTAGGTCAGTGGGACATGGTGAGCATACTTGCAAAAGCTATGAATTGATGATGGATATAACTCCCACCTACAGGGCTCAAGTTGAAATGCGGCCCCTTGAATAGAATGCAGGGATGGCGCAGACAATACTTTAGTGGCACGGATGAGGCCAAGGCGGAGGAGGACCTGGTAAAGGTTGCAGATAGTTGATTTTCTACAATTTCGGATGGATAGGACACTATGCCCATGATTTCACTAATCCAATGCACCCATCGTGCATGTATTGCACACTGTTTTATCATGAAACCAAAGATTTCCCTACTCTAATAGCTAGGATACATGACAAAGGAGCGTCGTTACCTTCCCTGACTTAGAACCTATGGATGATGAGGTCTGAGTTGCATGAGGAAGATCCAAACATCAACATAGTGGTCTCAAGTGGAATCGCGATGGGAGATGACAAATGAAAACATCTGGAAGACAGTACATGGGTTCACAAAGCCTCGGTGAAAGAAGCAAAGTTTTATTTGGAGCGCACTCGGGAAACCTTCATGGATGCTAAGAAGAGCTTCGCTGAGGCCTCCACTTCAGGAAGCAAAGATAAACCAGAGCCAGAGATGGACCCCTCTATGCTGACAACTTTCCTTGAAACCTGTATGAAATTACTTCATGATAGTAAGGCTATTAAAGGGTTACAGGAACTTATCAATAGATGTGCTGGGACCTCTCAAGGTGAACCATGCATAGTTCACAAGATTGGAAAGAATAAAACAAGGACAGGGCGTGAAATGAGACTCATCACGCAAATCGGAGAATATGAAATGGATCAAGTCATCCTAGATTTGGGATCAGATGTGAATGTTCTACCGAAATAGACATGGGAGTGAATGGGGAGACCTGCACTGCAATGGTCTCTAATTCAGCTAAGGATGTAAAATCAGCATAAAATAATACCCATGGGGTGGTTGCAGGAAGTAACTATGGATATTGAAGGAGCAAGCACGTTGGTGGATTTTGAAGTAATAGATATTATTGATGATAACAATCCCTACCCTGTGCTCTTTGGAATTGACTGGGCTACTGATATGAATGGGGTAATCAATCTGAAGAAGGAAAAAATGATATTTGAGAATAATTCACTACACATAATAATACCCTTGGATCCTACTGAAGGATCGTGCTATACGTAACCGGTTCGTGACTATGAGAGAAATGATGATTTGGACTGCATATATAAGATAAAGCGTGAGACTAAGACTATGTAAATTCCACCACGAACGAGCGGATTACATGGGAGTGCGGGAGCTCCTACACTTCGGATTCTGACGAAGAAATAGAATGATGGTAGAATCGGTTACATGAAGTAACTACGCTGAATTACAATATGATGACCCAGTCGCTACGCTGCATATCGTCAGAGGTAAGAAATTTTCCTATTTATGATGGTATAAATGAGGTAGATGTCTTTTTGGATGCATTTTAAAGGGAAGTTCCAGAAAAACAACGACTCCAACCCTTGGACTAGGTACTACGCACTACACCCATAAGATGTTGGGGTATGCACAAGGGGAGTTTTGATGATTGGTGCGAATGTAGAAAAATGATGCAGACAGGATTTGGGAAGCCGAAGGTGTGATTGATAGAAAAGTATGATGGGTAGAATGATTTGCACGCACATCTAGCCAAGTGGAAATAGGCTTATGGAGAAAAGCCACAACCTGAGTGGGTTCACCTACTATGCCATACCCTGGATGTTATCCCAATGAATTGGTATGTAGAAACAGAACTTCGCCATTGGACAGGTGAATGGGATGTCCTGCGCGAAAGGTTCATAATGACATTTATTTTTAAGGATAGGTTTGACGGTATTAAGGAAGTGCTAAAAGAGGTGAAAGCAACTATCTTTAGGATCCCGTGGAATCCTTTAAACTTGATGCAACCTAAATGGGCTACTCAGCTGAGTCGCACATTGGAATGTTATAATGTAACTACTAAAGAAGAGGATGAAGATCCACAGAAGATTAACGTTCCAAAGATAGAAGGCCACCGTGAGGTTCAAGGACCTTAGATAGAGAACCCTCATATAACCGCGTCGGTGAAAACTAGATAGGTGAACATTGGTACGGGGGTAGAGCCCAAACTTGCAAAAATTGGAGACTACTGTAATGATGCAATGGTGAATAAGGTGCCTGAATTACTCCACAAATATTAAGAATTATTCCCCACCATGTTTATGGATTTGAAAGGAATAATCAGAGATCTAGGAGTGATGAATATCAGGTTAAAAACTGACGTGAAGCCAGTTAAGCAGAGGCCTTACCACCTAAATCTGAAATACAAGGAGAAGGTATGATTAGATGTTGGAAATAATACTGAGAGGGGGGGGTGAATCAGTATTATCAAGTCAAATAATCCTTTTCAAAAACCAAATTGTATACGCTACTTCAGTTAATTCAACCTGCGTATATACGCAACTATTCAGAAGAAAAACCGCGTATACAGAGCAAACTTTTAATTTAGTTAAACTTTCAGATGAAGTTTGTTAATCTGAGATGCAGCATCAAATAACCAGTAACCAGAGACAGTAAAACAGAGCAGAAAGAAAATCACACACAAGAACACCAGATATAAGGTGGAAACCCAATGTGGGTGAAAACCACCTACTGCAATTTGTCTCTATCTTTCTTTAATTAGAAACTTCTATTTACAATGTATTGGTGCAGTCCTTTACCAGTACGCAGGCTGCAACCTGCAGATAGCTACAACTCTCTCTCGTTTTCCAACTTCTTCTGGAAGGGAGCTACAACCCCCTTAGCTCTTGCACTAGCCAAGATACTAGTACGTAGGTGCTGGCCTACAGAAGGCTACAACCTTCTCTTTCTTCCAGGGACCACGTTTCATCAATTTTCAAACTGGATCCATCAAACAATCATCAAGAATCAACCAATCTCCTTTTCACAAATTAGATCTGAATCAAGTAGATATTATTCTTACAGATGTACCCAAAACACAGTACGAGAAACCATACACTAGAAAATAGAACCCAGAACACAGCAGCAATAGTCAGAAGCAGCTAGATCACAACTTAGATTATATACGCTATTTCAACAACCTGAAACTAGCGTGCATATGCTTCTGCGTATGGAACAACCTGCGTATACGCCCCTTTACTTCACTAAAACTGCGTGTATATGCGTCTTGACCTTACTGAACCTGCGTATAGATCTATAAAGGACAACACACTCTTCCAGATATTCAATCACTAATTAACCTAGATTATCAGACTTATAGATCAAATAAGTGCCACATCTAGCAGATCAAAATCATACAAAGATACTGCCATTCAGGCTTAAAGATTATGACCCATGAATAGAACTTATCCTTCCTTTTGCGCTAAGGTTCCTCCTACCTTCATATCCAGATCTGCATCACCACCCAATATACCAGCTGTAGCACTTTTTCAGATTTTCAATAATAATTTAGATGATAATTTGTCACAAGATCTCCTTCCTCTTTTATAGCCTTAGGCCTTCCCCAATACCATGGTCCAAAACCATAACATTTCAATACCATGAACCCAAAACTAGGGATCAACGCATCTAACAAGACGCCATGGTCCAAAACATAGGTTCAAGTTCCCAGATCTAGCTGCCATGGACCAAAAGAATGATCCCCAACATATACGCGCTTTTGTAATGTATAACCCACGTGTATACGCGCCTTCTTCTAGATGAACCTGTGTATATGTCTTTTTCTACATTCTAAGTGCCTGAACTAAGATCTGATACGAAAGAAGGTTGCCATCAAGGACAAAACCTGTGCCGTAGCTCCAAACCTGTGCCATAATGCCAACAGTCTCCCCCTTTGGACTTGATGGCAACACCAAGATCATTCTCCCCCTTTGTCATCAAGGGCAAAGGGTTGTGCTCCCCCTGAGTACATGCTGAAATCTTTGTCCTGCTGTGCTGACCATGCTCCCCCTGACTGTAGGCAAGATCTGCAAAAGGATGTTCTTTAAGAAGAACCAAGACTTATGCAACAATACAAGACCTTCCTATCACCAAAGGACTTAATACATACATCCATCACCCAACCAAGTGGGGATCATCCATCCAACCAAGTGGAATACATCAGAAATTTACATATGATGACCAAATACATTACATCTTCATCCCAGGCATAGGCCGTTACACCATATAAGAAAGAGATACATGACATAGAGACGAATATTTAAAACATGAAAGAGTCATCAACAAGTGAGAGCAGCAGCAACTGTCAATCATCATTCAGATCAGCAACCAAGATTTCCTTTTGTTCGCCCTCTGCCTTTGTTCCACCTGAAATCAACAACAGCTATGAACTAGAACCAAAAGCTTCTAAAATAATGCCAACAATGCATTATTAGAAGATTGTCTGCTCCCCCTGAACCTGTGTCGAATGGTCTCTGTCAAACCCACATCAGAATATCTTCAACCAGAGCCTGCTCCTTCTGATATGCATCAAGCCTCCATATACGCGACTTTCTATGTACAAACCAGCATATGTACGCAGATACACCTTATCCAACACGCGTACGCTTATTTTTCTCTGAAACTGATAAGATTTAACAGCAAGATGATACATCAACAACTCCCAGCTTCTGTCTGAGATATTCAAAAGTTTCCCTGGGCAGTGGTTTGGTGAAAATGTCAGCAACTTGTTCCTTAGAAGGAACATACTCCATTTTGACCTTTTGTTCCAACACTTGTTCCCGAAGAAAGTGATACTTGATCGGTATGTGCTTGGTCTTTGAATGCATGACAGGATTTTTTGAAATGCTGATTGCACTTGTATTATCAC
>APFE030562860.1:2483-20161 GCA_000404065.3 Pinus taeda
CATTTCCAACAATGATAGTTCTCGAATAGATCTTTCTAATGAGCTATTGTACGCGTCAAACGGAGATCGTATGCCAAAGTTACGACCCCGGGAAATTGATGTACCAATTTACCCAAAACGGGGCCCACAATTTGGCGTTTCATCTTCTAAGGGTCGGTTTTGGAATGTGAAGGTTTTCCATTGTTTCTCAACAATAAATAGGCCTTCGAGCCTCATTGTAACACAAGTTCGGAACAGTTCAGAGGCATGTAGCCGCACATCTCTTCTCAGAGATAAGCTACCATCGCCCTAGCTGGTTTATTTCCAATTCTGATTGTAAGCATATTTCGGTATTTTCCATCAATGAAATGAAGTATTATTTCCGCTGCATCTCTTTATTTATGGTTATCGGATCTCTGTATTTATGGTTATCTCTGTAATCTATTGCGTTCCTATTTAAATCCAGATCAATGAGTCCAATTTGGTACTCAATACCTGACAGATATACACAGAGGAGTTGCTTGAACCTCTCAAACCTTCTCCGGAGTTCACAGACTCTCAGACTCTCTTTGTCTCTGTCTGCTCAATGTTGTCTTTGCTCTTTAGGTCAACTCGACTTCTTGGTTCTCTGCAATTTTTGCTTCTCTCTCTCTTTTCCTGCTTCCCCTTGCTTTCTATGTCTATTCATGGCTTAAAGCCAATCTACTCTGTGACTGTTCGCTTCTGCTTCCCGACTCTCTGGATCTCCTACCTCTGTCCGTTGGAATTCTCCTGCTCTGCGTCATCATCATTGTAACGCTTCACAGAGAGGTGGCCACCTGTTTCCTTACGAATTGAGTGTCAGTTCCCTTTAAACAGTTGTTAATTTTGTTGCTCCAAGACTGCCCCGAAACTAATTCCTCTGCCAACTCATCGGTCATGCCAGATCTCAAATCTTATATGACTCAACCTATTTCCCTGTTGAATTCGGTCACCCATCGGATTGCTTCTCCGTCGTCGATCTTGGGCCTCCAGATCTTATGGTCTCCGTCCATATCACGCGGGTAACTAGCATGACCTTTACTCACGTGATGTGAGTGGTTTTCTCTCTCATCTGCTGGACGCATGTCACCCAGTGTATGGCATCGGGTGGGACTCGATTGAACCCGCTTATTGCTTGATGTCCTTCCGATATCCTGCTGGTTTTAGTGCGGGGCCCATCTTTTGATGGAATCAGTGATTTCCACACGATTTTATTCTTTTCCTCATGACTAAGCTCTCGGGGCTTTCCTTCACTGAGGGGGACGCCCTGCGAAACTACCTCTATTTTTTGATTTGACCTCCCATTTTCCAATTTGCGCCAGCACGCGGTTACCATGGGCCATCGGCCTGCGCGCTTTGACCGAGGGTCCTTGTTGCTCTATGTTGACCACAAATTGCCATTGTTTAGAGGTTACTTCTGATAAGCTCGATATCCATGTTTGAGGATCCAATTCGGATCACGACCTTCCCACTGAAAAAATCTTTTGGACCAACAAAAGTTGGTTTTCAAGCATCGACTAAGTGAGAGTATAGCTATCTCACTTGTCCAATCTCTATCCATTTTGCACTGCTTGGCTTTGAAACCTTGAGTCCAATCCTAAGGCACTCAACATATCCCCTGCGCGTTGTCCTCACCTTCCTATCCAGAACTGTGTCTTCCTGCAATTCATTGAGATATTCAGGTAAAAGATCATCAATAGAAGGCAATTGACTTTGCTCTTCAGGATCTTCAATTAATGAAGGTTAAAATAGTCTCAAGATGTCTGCATTAATGACTGAGTAGATGTGCAAGTAAGCTGGTAATTCAAGGCGAAAAGCATTCTCACCAATTTTCTCAAGTATCTTGAAAGGTCCATACCTTATTAGCTTTATCTTTTTACCTTCACCTTGCATTCTGTCTTTGTTAATATACAGCCAGACTTGATCACCAACTTGGAAACTATGCTCCATTTGATGCTTGTCATGTCTTGCCTTATATTTGGCTTGGCTCTTTTCCAGCTGTTCCTGTACTGCCTGGTGAATCTCTTGGATTTGTTCAATGAACTTGGTTTTCTTGTCCACATCACTATGTCCATCAACTGCTATGTCTTTACCAAAGACCAAATCCAAGGGAGACCTTGGTGTGAAACAAAAACATGTCTCAAAAGGAGATCTCTGTGTAGAAGAATGTTTTGCTCGGTTGTAAGCATGTTGCACATAACACAAATGTTCATCCCAAAGTTTGGGATGCTTGCTGCAATAGCCTTTGAGCAACTGGATCATTGTCTTGTTGACCACCTATGTCTGACCATTTGTTTGTGGATGAAAGGTTGTGCTTTTCTTTAGATTGGTGTCCATCAATTCCCACAGACTCGACCAAAACTTCCCAACAAATCGAGTGTCTCGATTAGATACAATGGAAGTGGGTAATCCAAAATGAACCCATACATGCTGAAAGAACAACTTTTCAGTTTGTTAAGTTGTAATCTATTTATTACAAGGTATCAAAATACACATTTTCTGAACCTATCCACAACAACATATAAATAGTCATGACCTTTCCTAGATTTAGGTAGTCCTCCAACAAAGTCCATGGAAACACTTTCCCAAGGATGAGAAGGAACTGGTAGTGGAGTGTACAAGCCTAGTTTTCTATTGTCGGGCTTGCTTTTAGCACACATGGTACACCCTCTTACATATCTAGAAACTGTCTCATTCATTTTTGGCCAATAACAAAATCTTTGCAGCTGTGCAACCATTTTACTTACACCAAAGTGACATGATATTAGAGAAGTGTGTGCTTCTCGAATTTTCTTTACTCTTTCACTTTTTGGAATGCATAGCTTCCCACAATGATACAAGAGTTGGTCCATAATGCGATAATCCAATTCTTCTACTCGTTTGCCTTGACTTAAAGTTGCATATACATCTCTAAAATCTATATCTTGAGCATATTGTTCAATGTAGATCTCATGCAATACTAATTTATGCTTAAGTATAGTAGATGCATTTATAATTGGTCTAGATAACATATCTGCAACTTTATTGTGTATGCCCTTTTTATATTTGATGACTAAATGAAACTGTTGTAGAAAACCCATCCATTTATAGTGTCTTGATTGCTGCAACTTTGATTGGGAGTGTAAATATTGAAGTGGTTGATGATCAGTATGTATAACTGTCTCTTTGCCCATTAAATAATGTTTCCACTTTTTCACACTCTGTACTAATGCTTACAATTCTTTATCATATGTGGGATAGTTAACTACTACTGAATTAAATGTCTCGGAATGATAACATATGGGTTTACTGTGATGTATCAACACTGCTCCCATGGCATAGTCACTGGCATCGGTTTGATATCAAATGGTCTTTGAAGATCAGGCAGTGCTAGTACTGGTGTTGTACTAATTTTTTCTTTCAACGTGTCGAAGGCTTTCTGTTGTTTGCCTCCCCACTGAAACACCTTGTTCAATCCCGTTAAAGCATGTAAGGGAGCTGCAATTAAGGAAAAGTTAGAAATGAACTTTCTCCAATATTGTGCTACTCCTAAGAAGCTTCTAACTTTTCTACCAGATTTTGGTTTAGGCCAATTTAAAATCACTGCCACCTTAGAGGGATCTATCTTCAATTCTGTTAGAAAATTATATATTATAGAGCAATGGAACACATAGAATATTGCATAAATATAAACACAGAAAATGCATAAAACCAGAGAGACACAGATATACGTGGTTCACCCAGTTTGGGCTATGTTCACCCCGAATAGCCAGTCCTTCCTTTCTATTATCCAGCAAAATGAAGAGACACAACCTATAGCAAATCCGTTGTAATATCCTTTGTTTTCTCTCACAGTCTCACCTCTCTGTTTCTCACTTAGAGAATACACATTTATTACATAGCCTCAATACAATGCCCTCATACAAAGAGAGGGGTTGCCTTCTAGAGCAAAAAGCCCTAAACTAAACATAAGTTCTACCATCATATCATCTGCCTAATGAACGACCCAGATTGGCTAGAAATTACTATACTTTTACAAGGCAATTTTACATCTGTTTTTAGCTTCGGGGGCGCTACCCCCGAAACCCCCCGTCGAGGGATCGTTGGCCCCCTGACCCCCCAACCGAGGGGGATTAGCTGCCCCGGACCCCTGCGGAGGGGACAAGGCCCCCCCCTGCAACAGCCCCCCGCGGGGAGGGGTGTACAAACTTCCTAGGTATACATCCGGCTGAAACAAAGACCTCTAAATAATCATGCTCCACGCCCAACAATCTCCCACTTGGAGAATGATTGTAGAAAATCCATCATTGCTTCATTTGCTGGACAATGACTCACTTGACATGAGGTTGCTTCCAACTGCTACGACTCACTTGACATGAGGTTGCTTCCACCTGCTACCACTATAACCTCCAAACATACCAAAACCACTCATTTAGGAAAAATAGTAATATTTGAGAGTTTTAACTAATGATGTGGCAAAAAGTACTTTAATAGTACAATGAATAAAATTTAAACTCAAAAAATAAATCATATTGTTTTTAAGTATTTGGAAAAAAATTCCATATATTTTGTACTTAAATCCATTTTTAGAAACATTATCCTCGAAGCATATTCATTTGATTAATTCTTCAATAGTAAAAATTAAGTCTATAACACTATTGTATCTAACATATTTTTCACGAGGAATATATCTTATAATTTTCCATCGTAAAATAACTAAATGAATATTTTCCTTTTAATTTTATAAAAATTAAAGAAATAATATTTCATTTAACATATTTTAAGTGTGTATCATACATCAGCATACTTTTTAAGTTGGAATTTATAAAATTTGGAATAAAAATATTTTATTTAACGTATGCTTTTAAAAAATATATGTTAATGAGATTGTCTTTAGGATTAATTACATCATGAAGATTTATTCAACGTTTCTAATCATCTAATGTCATTCATCCTCACTACAAAGGTGAACAAACCAATCTTTCCAAATGTTTAAATAGTAGAGAGATGCCTTTGGGTCCAGAGTTAACCAGTATGAATTAGTTGTTAGGAATTACTTACAAATTAGACGCTAGGAAATAGTTGATAGGGATTAGTAGAAAAGATCAGTTATTTATTGATTTTATTTTATTTATTTTAATTAATTAATTTAATTTATTCATTTATTTATTTTAATCCTTTTTAGCTAATTCTTATCCTTTAATTAAATATAATTTATTCTATTTTAATTAATTTAATTTGATTTGATATTAATTTAATATATAAAAATAAAAATAAATAAATAATAAAAATATATTTTCTGCTAATTCCTAGCAACTAAGTCCTAATAGCTAATTCCTAACTAATTCCTAACAACTAATTAATAACGGTTAACTCTCGAATCAGATGCATCTATGCTATTTAAACATTTGGAAATATTTACTTTTCACCTTTGTCTTGAGGATGAACTAGATTAGATGGCTCAAAAAGTTGACCAAATCTTCGTGATGTGATTAATCCGAAAGACAATTTGATTGTCAATATATATCACAAAAGTCTAAGATCTAGTAAAATATATGTTATTTATTTTTTCTTATAAAAATATGAAATGAATATAATCGTTTAAACTAAAATTTATGAAAAATAGAAAAATTATGAAAACTAGAAAAACAATATTTTATTAAACATAAATTTTTTCAGTGAACGGCATAGTTCAACAAATTTTTTATATATAATAATTAAATGAACATATATCCTTCACATTAAAGATTACAAATCTTTAAAGAATAATATTATGTTTTCCTTTTTTGAACTTGTAATTATAGACTTAACCACAGTGCTTGATAATAACCACAAATCCTTAGAACAAAAATACTCTCACTCAAGACTAAACTGTGAGGAATGAAAAGTAGAATTCAAGAAATCAAACATAGCAAACAAGCAATGGTTAAAGAAAATGACACTTTGAAAAACGAGATTAAAAATCTAAAAGAACAAATACATAGTAACGCATTCCTAACTAACACAGAATAAATTAGATATTAAACCCATAAAAGAAGAAACTAATAAACTAATTGTACTCGACCATGAGCACCACAATAGAGCCTCACACCTTATAATTTCTAGTATAGAATAACAACACAATGAAGGCACATTAGAATTTGTTAAATAACAATTAAAGACAAAATCTCAAATTCAAACAACTTATCTCACCGAAGCAATAAGGGTAGGAAAGATACTTGAGCATAAACATAGACTAATCTGTCTCAAGGTCAGTTGTAATTACAATAAATTAGATATACTTAGGAAATCCCCAAGCTAAAAAGGAATAAGAATCTTTATAAATGAAGACCTCATTCCAGAAGACCAAGTTGAACTTAGGAAAGAAGTAAAAAAGGTTAAGGAGGCAAGAAAAGTGGGGAAATGGGAAATCATTAGGAATAGGAAAGTTATTATTGAGACAAAGTCCCAAACACAATTTATAAATATGGAATAACATCACTTCAGATCCTCTTCCAAAACTGTTATGGTTTTCCTTAGTGTAAAGGTCCTATGTTAAGTTGGATCTCAAGTGATATTGATCTTATTTTTTTAGTTGAAACTTGGGAGCATGATGAATTTAGGGTCCCTCACCTTGGCGGGTTCACTCTTTGATCTGCTTGGAATAAGAAATCCTCCAGGAGAGGATTTGGTGGTATAACCTGTTATATTAGGAACAATGTTTCCTCTCACATCCAACTTCATAAAACTGACCTCTTCAATCAATACATTTGGATCAAGATCTCTAATTCTACAACCAATAGGATTTTCCTTGCAATATGATATTTCTCCCCTATCACTCTACATCCTAGAAGAAAAATAACCTGGGTAAGAATTATCCTTTCAATACCTTAGAAAAATACATCTACAGCCTAAGGAATGAAGGCAATATCCTTTTTCTTGGGGAATTTAATGCTCAGATACTACCAACCAAGATATTATGTTAAGTAACAACTCTAACCCTGACCCCTTGTGGCTTGATGAGGATGGTCACTTAGCTGATATATTCAAGAGAAAATTTGAAGACATAATCGAGAACTTTTTCGGCACCGAACATCTCAAACTTTGTAGTTCCCAAGACCTAATCATTTGTAATGGTATTAATAAATGGCCTCTCTCCGAACAGATGACCTATTCCATGGGCTGGGTAGCAGCATCGTGGGTTATGAGTCTCTGACATCCATGTCCTCAACCATATTACAAACTTTGAGCTTCTTAACGATATGAGCCTGACTTTGACCACTGGCCTTTGTCTATATCCCTCAATCTTTCTATGCATACCACCCACATGCAGGAGAACAATGAAAGCAAAAGTCACATTCACTTCGATAGAAGTAATGTCAACCCTTTCTTAAGGGATTTGGAAAGGAATTTAGGCTCCTCGACTTATAATAACAACATTGATCAAATCTATTACCATGTTACTACTACCCTTTCCACCACCATTATAAAATTCTCTAATAAGACTTTGTATAAGAAAAGTAATCGAACTTCCAATCCTTGGTATGACAAAGACTGTAAAATTTCCAAGAAAGAAATCAGAGACGCCCCTATTGAAAACATTAAGCTCCAGAATATAAGTATATACAAAGCTCTCACTAAGAGGAATAAGAGGTCATATATTAATAAGAGACAAGAGAATCTTCTCCACCTTTCTAAATTTGCGCCCAGAAAGTTTTGGTGGAATGTGCTTGTTCATAAAACTAAAGATCATCATTCTATCCCCCTAGAAAATTGGGATAACTATATTAAGAAGTTGTATTACTCTCTGGACATCATGGGAACCATCTTAAACACTCCTATTAAGGATGCTATTTTTTCTCTAGAAGACATTGACTTTTGGATTAATAAGCTCACTAATGGGAAATCCAAAGATATTGAAGGTTACCAAGACGAGATCTTTAAAACGGGAAAATCTATCCTCATTCCTCATCCACAAGCTTCTCAAATTGGTTGTAAAGCATGGATTCCCTAAGATTTCAATGCAAAGCCTTATTGTGGCTATCTTCAAAAATGGGGATAAAAGTGTTCCCTCTAACTACAGGATCATTATGATTAGCCATATCCTAGCTAAACTTTATGGGCTCATTCTGGAAAAAAAAAGTTTACCCTTTGGCTTGAGAACCAAGGTAAAAGAGCTAAAGAGCAAGCTAGTTTTAGCAGAAATCACTCGACCATCAACCACCTTGTCACCCTTAGGATCATCATAGAGGAATGTCGCAATAGTAAAACCAATCTCTTCTGTTGTTTTGTGGACTTTAGAAAAGATTTTGACATTGTCCCCCGAGATAAGCTTTGGGAGAGGCTTGAAGAGATCATGGTTCTTTCTGAACTGAGGATTGTTGTGATCCGCCTCTACAAAACTGTCATTGCCAAGCTTAAGACCAATGTAGGGTGGTCTAAAGATATTAAATGTAATATCAGGGTTAAGCAAGGTTGTCTCCTTTCCATTACCCTTCTTGGTATTTACATCGATAAACTAGAGGATTGTCTAGAAACTGCAGGTTGCAAAGGCACCAAGCTCGTTGGTATTATCATTACTCTTCTCCATTATGCAAATGATATCGTTCTTCTTGCAAGGAGCCATGATGACCTAGACAAGCAACTTAAGACTCTTCATGTCTACTGCTCTAAGATGGGTATGACAGTGAATATCGATAAGACTAAAGTCATGATCATTAAATCCAAAAATATCACCCATGGTAGTTTCGTCTCTGATAACCATTGCCTTGAGAAAGTTTCTTCTTATAAATATTTGGGTATTGACTTTCCTCATCAACGCAACTGGAATTATAGCATCAAGAAAAGAATTATTGGAGTTTGGAAAACTTATTATGAGCTTGAAAACAATTGTAAGTCAGTCGATATTTACATTTGGAGTAAAAAAATGTTCCTCTTTGAGACTCTTGTCACCCCTGTTATCTTATACGAATCTGAAGTTTGGGGGTTCAACATATCTAGGGAGTCATGGAGAAAGATTGAGATGATCCAAAAGAAATCCATAACCTATAACCTCAAGATCAAAAGAAATGATAAATGCTCCCTATCCTATCCTCTTGATCGAAGTTGGCATGTCCCCCAATGAAAGTGCGACTATGTTTAGAGATCTGATGTATAAGAAGAAGCTTCACAATATGGAATCCAAGAGGCTCCCAAAAATTGCCTCTAACTTTAGTCAAAACCCCCACCTGCGCCTCAAGCATGTGTGGCATCAAGATGCTCAGTCTTGGCTCAACCTTTGGGGGATTAAGGAGGAGATCATCATGGGAAGCAAGGACAGTATCAAACATAATATTACCTCCAGTTTTAAGGACAAAATGTGGGATGCTAAGGAGCTGGAGGGTAAAAGGAAGCTATGGTACTATAAGGAGGTGATCAACCCCACCCTCGATAACTAGAATTATCTCTCTATGTTGGCTAGCACTAAGAAGAAAATGAACATCGTTAGGATTATAACTAATGCTCATGAGCTTCGAAGTGAGATCGGGTGGTGGTCTACTCTTGAGACTCCTTGGGACGATAGAATTTGTCATATTTTTTATACTAAGAAGGTGGAAGATGAAAAACACTTCCTTTTAGATTGCTAGACTCTTTCCCATATCTTCTCTCAATTCCCTATCATCAGTCACACCTCCAATCTTCTTGACTTATAAAGCCAACCCACTATAACGATCTTGGAACACTTCTTTCCCTTCTCTTTGATCACAAAAACAAGATTTTGAAGAATGACAGTTACACTCTCTTCTCTTGAGGTCTGATAGACCACATTGGTCTTAATGGACGTTAATCATCATCATCAATATTTTATTTAAAATACTTTTTATAATATATACTTTACAATTTGTATTATGAAATAACTAAATAAATATAGGAGTTGTCTTTAGTGCAACTTTTTGGACTTTTCGGTGATAGAATTTGGCCCAAAAATTTGAGGTGAAATCTTGATTTGTGTTATTTAAACTGGTTTTTTTACTGTATATATGGATCCACCATCCTAAAAAACCCTTAGGGCATTTTGATTGTGAGGGTTTACCCATCAAATTTGTGATTTCAATAAGTTCTTGTTGAATGTTAGAGCAACTAGACCAGAAAACCCCAGAAAATCTTCCAAAAGTCACACTAAAAACAAAACAGATATAATATATAATATATAGATATGATATATCTAAACTTAAAATTAAAATAAATATAAAAATTTAAATCTATAATCCTAATCACTTATTACCTTCAACAAAATACCTATAATTAATTATTTACCATATATACTCTCCTATCATAATCAACTACCATTCCAAGAACTTCCAAAAGAAAAATGGAAAGAGCGTGGTGTCCTCTGATATTCCACCATCATTGAAATACTAAAGGCATGGAGAATATTGTTAAAGCTATAAATTTTTTTATTATTATTTTATATTATTTATTATTTTATTTTTATTTATTTATTTTTATTTATTTATTTTTTCAGCGCAGAAAAAGCATAATATTATTTATATAAGAAATATAAAAGGGGCTAAAATGTACATTCAGCCAGGAGATAGCATATGTTCCAATGATATTGAAACTATAACATCAGTGAAGCCATAGCTTGATATAGCTAGATCAGGCCTTAGATACCATGATGATAGAGCAAAAAAGAAAATGACAAACTTCCAAATGAGACCATATACAAAAGCAGGACCGGTATAAAGGTCCTTCGCCTGTATGGACAAAGAGAAACTATATGCATTATGAAGAAAGCCAAGAGATTGAAATGAAGCTTGTTCAATCAAAACACTTAGTATATAGTTCATAGCTACTAGCATCTTATATAGCACAGAAATAAAAATAGAGAGAACTATGAACGAAAATCTAGAAATTGGGAGGGAAAAAGTCTCGAATGGAAAATCATTTTCCATTAGAGGAAACCTGAAGATGCCACAACCCCGGAGCAGCTTGAAGACCTTTTTTTGATAAGGAGTCAGCCATTTGATTTTGCTCCCTGCGGATGTAATTTACTGAGCCACCTTTTAAGGAGGTCCAAAAGAACCTGATCTGTTCTAGCCATCCCATGAGATGAGGCTTGGAGATGGTATTTTTCCCAGCAACATAATCCACCAAAACTTTTGAGTCCCCATAAATAGAAACATCTTGAAGATTTAAAAAAAGACAGAAACTCATGAGGCCTGCGAGAGCCATCGCCTCAACCATCATATTTGTACCCCTCCCTCCATTCCACTGAATAGAGAAAGAACTGCCTTCGTCTGCTAATATAAGAAAACCACAGCCACAAACACCATTTTGTTCAGCACCATCAAAAAACACTCTAGGCAGAGATGTAAACATCAGTGGGATATTTATATCATGAAGCTCCTTCTGCATGGGAGAGGAAAGCGAGATTTCCTCATAGAGAGCACATATGGAGGAGAAAATTTCCATCATCGGAGTTCTTTTGTCATTGAAAATGAAATTATTCCGCCACCTCCAAATACACCAGAAAGTAATGATAAAAATTGATCTCCATGAGGCATTTTGATTACTACACCATATAAAAGCTTCCATGATCAACAAATGAGGCATGAGCTTTATCCCACAAAAATGCTCCAGGAGCAACCATATTGGACGAGAGCCTTTGCAATTTAGAAATAAATGAAAGTTGTCTTCCTCAGCAGATTTGCAAATGGGAAATATACCTGGTCCCAGCCAACCACGCTTTTTTAAATTCTCCCATGTAAGATTTTTATTATGGAATGATAGCCATGAAAAGAAAACCATTTTTGATTGACACCCAGATTTCCAAAAAATGCTCGGGAAGGAAGAGTCACTTTGATGTAGTCTGTCACTAATCAAATTCCGATAAATATCCTTTACCCTGATGGAACCCATCCCATTAGAGTTCTGCCATATGAGACACTCGTGCTCTGAAGAGCGAAAAATGCCACCATTTCTGAGTCTTGATCTGATTTGATCCCACGACATGGCAATATCTGTCGGCATTTGCAAACTTTCAGCCTCACACTAGATTGGGATTGAGCCATGCCATCTAGCAATCAAGCCGTCCCAGAAGAATACTCCTCTTCGGTGAAGAAACTTCAATAAGGGTTCAAGAACGCAGATCTCCTCTTTGCCACACAGAAAAGAGTCTTTTCCTACCATAATTCTATTCCCCGATTGAAAACGCCATATTAAATTCTCCAGGAACATTTTTTCTATTTTTCGAAGGCTCAACCAAATCGAAGATCCATGAGAGGGACCTATGCTTCCTTTTCTGAGCCAAAATGATAAATTCTTTCTGCCCAGATACTTTTCCTGAATAATACTACTCCAAATACCTTTCTCATAAATCCCCCTCCATAAAGTCTTGCAAAGAAAGGCCTTCCCAAAAGACCTCAGGTCTAACAGACCCCAGCCACCCATGCTTTTTGGAACAGATATATATGAGAGCTTCAAGAGGTGATACTTTCTTTTCCCTACCTTTCCACCCGAGATAAAATTGGCGGTGAGTCTGTTCATTGAATGGATGATGCTCGCAGGGAGAAAAAACAGATGAGCCCAGTAAAATGCCAACTGATTTAGAACCGATTGTGCCAATACAACTCTTCCTATCAAAGAAAGGCTTCTAAACTCCCACGCTGATATCTTCTTGAAGTATCTCTCAGGGATCCACAGCGAATCCGATCTTGAGTAACAATTTGCTTTTAACATAAAACCTAGGTATTTGATTCCCATACTGATGGATTGCACTTCATAACCAAACAGTTCAGATAACCATGCCAACTCTTCCTGGTTAATATCACTGTGATAAATAACAGACTTCGAACTATTTATCTGCAAGCCGGATGCCTTTTGAAAATTTTGAAGAATTTCATAATAACACATCCAAGTTAGTCTGCATAAAATGCCGAATAAAAGAACATCATCAAAGAAAAGATTGTGAGAGATAGAAATGTTTCTGCATAATTTCATCGGAGAATACATGTTATCATCAACAGCCTTGTTAATATGAAGACTGAGAGAATTCATGGCCAATATGAATAAAAGAGGAGACAGGGGGCAGCCCTGGCGGAGGCCTCTAGATGCTAGGAAGAAAGTCGTTGGCATCCCGTTGACAATGACAACATAATGTACCTGTTCAACGCAAGCCATGATCCAGCTAATCATGTTTGCTCTTAATCCAACCTTTGCTAGCAGACATCTTATGAATGCCCAATCCATGCAATCATAGGCTTTACAGAGATCAATTTTTAGAATGACAGCGTCGCATTTTTTTTCCCGGATGGCAAAAAGACCTTCTTGAGTTGTAGCAACCGCGTCTAAGATGTTCCTCCCATGTAAGAAGGCATGTTGATTGTTTGTTAAGAATTGAGACAAAGTACCTTTGATCCTATCTGCGATAATTTTTTATATTATTTTGTAAGATATATTACACAGAGAAATTGGACGGAAATCCGCGAAAGTGATGGAATTTTCTTTTTTTGGGATGAGAGCAATATAGCTGGATGTTGTTTTCTGATTAATGCTGCCCGACATCCTGGACCCTTCCACCATTTTTAGCATATCAGATTTGATGATGTCAAAAAAATGACAAAAGAACTCTATTGACCATCCGTCCAGGCCAGGACATTTGTCCTTTTTAAAGGCTTTTAGAGTTCTCAGCAGTTCCTCCTTAGTAACAGGTTGAAAGATTTGATTATTTTTGTCCTCGTTGAACATCTGAGGAAACACCTCGATTCCCCACAGAGTATCCTGAAAGGATCTGTTTTCCGTTCTCTTATATTGTTTTTCAAAAAACCTCATTGCCTCCTTTGAGATTTCCTCTTGGGAATACAAAAAACCCTCTCTTCCATCACATATTTTCCAAATTGAATTTCTTCCCTTCTTGCGCTCGCAAATTTATGGAAGAACTTTGTGTTTTTGTCTCCTTCTCTTAGCCACAAAGCCCTACTCTTCAGCCGCCAAGAAGATTCCTCTTGTTCTAATATTTTTGATTTCTTCCTTTGTAACTCCTTTATGTGACATCTCTTTTGAAAAGATATGTTGTTCAATGCCATGGCTTCCGAAGCATAATCTAACTCCTTTTGAATTTTCCGAAGGACCAACCTGTTTGATTGCCTTTTCTTAAATTGCCACTCTTTAACCTCTTTTCTTAAAAATTCCATTTTATCTCTGAAGGTCATAAAAATGGAGTGTGGATTAGATGGCAACCGCTAAGACCAGAGATTTTTAATTAGATCATTGAAAGCTGGGTCTTCCAAAAAAGTCCTATTGAATTTGAAAGAATAACCCTTCCTGAAACCTTTTTCCTTCCATCCCAACACTATCGGTCTATGATCAGAAATAAACACCTTTTCTATAGATGAAAAAGGCATGCCCATCTTGTCAATCAAACTTACATGAAGAATAAAACAATCCAGTCTCTTTGCGACATAAGCCTTATCAGATCTTCCATTTTCTCACATCGGATATATCTAAGCTGGGAGGATATCCACAAAATTCCTACACAGCAACTCATTTTTTAATTTTTCGACCAACAGATCCTTTCTTTGGTTTAAGCCCCAAATTTCATCCATATTTAGAGTGAAATTCTGTTGGGTCATGATCACATATATTCCTCTTCTCCAACCTGAAGATTAAGGAGATAATATTCCACCCACGTTCAAAATCGAAAGGAAAACATTGACGATGTGGTGAAAGTAATAAAATTATTTTCGTGCGACATATATTCTCTCCTCCAACCTGAAGGTTAAGGAGATAATAGTCCACCAACGTTCAAATTCGAAAGGAAAAACATTGACAATGCCGTGAAAGAAATAAAATTATTTTCGTGTGACATGATCACATATTCCTCTTCTCCAAGGAGTTAAATGGTCAAAGCGATAAATTATTTGGGTATCGGAAAAGAGGGTGCTGCCCGACATTGCTTTCTTATATATCATCATGTAATCTTTACGTATAATTAAACATGGTTAGATTTAAGTTCACGAGAGATTTGTCATAAATATAAAATATTAGCAATAAATATATATTTTTTTAAGTTTGGGAAGAAAATATATTTTTAAATACAAAAATTATATTTATAGTAAGTGTTTTTTTTAATAGATATATAAAGCTATATGATTAGATTAACACAATAAAAAACTAAATTACTATTAAATATTGATAACATAAATATATAGAATTATTTTATTATTAATTTTATATTATTTAAAAATAATTAGAGATCAGGTTTAATCTTAACTATATTAAGTATAAGTAAATATTGATAACATTATATTATATAATTAGCATTATTATAAAAATAATTAAAATATATGTTAAATAGATATGCGTTGAATAATATTTTTAATTATAAAAATTCACTTAATTTTACCCTAAACAAGTGGAAATTATGCTTTTAGAAAAATAACAAATTGATATATGAATTATAAAAATTAATTGCCTACTAAAAAATAAAAACTAACATAAATTTTTAACAAGTACTTTCCACTAATAAATTTACACAATTACTTGTTTTCCTTACTTATTAAAGTATTAAAAAAGCATAAATAATAGTTAGTAATAACTCCATCAAAATACAAACATTGTAAACATTGTTTGGAATAGCAGAGTCACTATGGACCGCACTTCACTCAACTAAATTTCAATATGTTGTGATATATTATGATGTAGACAATCTTGTTTTACTAGTCTTGTTTGGGAAAAGATTAAGATATTTTGGTATATTTTAATTTGATTTCAAAATAGTATATTTTGATTCTATATTGTGATTAAAAAAAAAAAAATTCATTAAAAATATTTTATTTTAATAATTAAAATAAATATACTATCCATTGATTTTATGAGGAACGAAAAAATGTTTCGCGTAGATGTGTGCATGGTTGTACCTAGAGAGTGAAGCGATTATCCTATTGAGAATTGATAAACAAATGATGAAATTCAAAATCATGACTATTTATTTTTATACCATCATTATAATTTAAACTTCCAAGGAAAAAGTCGTGGCTGCTTCAACGGATTGGCTCAATTTATTCCAGTATATTTATAACTATAAGGGAAATATTAACCAAAAGGTTTGTTAATATCTCTACCGCGTACACAACAACTGTCTGCAGTTATCTACAGACTAGGACCGTATTGGTGCACTGTTAATATCTCTACCAGGTACACAACAACTGTTTGCAATTATCTATAGACTAGGACCATATTGGTGCACTGTTAGAATTTAGCCATTTTACTGCCTTCTGGTCCATGATTAGGGATGTTTCCAATGCTCTCACGGGAATATGAAATAAATCTTAGCTGCTCATCTGAAATCATGTCATTCATAGAATACAAAATAATAGGAAAGACACAACGTTATATAATCACATAGCCATATGAAATATTGCAGCACTAAAGTTAAAAGTAAAACAAAGATACAATGAGTTGGATGCACCAGAGTGTCCAGATTTTCATGGTTAAGTGCTGACAAATACTCAACTTCTATACTTTCAATGTTTTCAACATTGACTACAAAATAATATATAACTTAGTTGTATATTACTAAAGCTCAAAGTGAAACAAAGATATAATTAGTTGGATGTAGGTGTACGAGAGTGTTTAGATTTTCATTATTAAGTGTGGACAAATACTCAGTTTTCATACATACTTTCAACATTTAGTTTAAAGTAATATACAATTTGAATGGGCCTAATGGGAAGGAGCACATGTTTCCTTCTAAGAGATCAGATGTTCAAATCTAGAGGGCATAGAGTATGTATGCCTTTGTAGACTTCACTAGTAGATAAAGCTATAATTATTAATTAAATTTAATCCAAAGGAACTTAGCTCAAGTGGTATGGTTCACAATTTGTATCCCAAGTAACGTGGGTTCAAGTCTCAAGAGACATGTTGGCCCTTGTGGCATTTACGAAATATTGGTTCCACATTAAGTTAAAAAGGGAGCACCCCTCTAGGAAATATTGTCTGGCCCTTGTGGCATTTATGAAATATTGGTTCTGCCTAATGAAATAAAAAACATTGAGTTCAAAATGTTACTGATTGTGCCTAGTGAAATAAAAAACATTGAGTTCAAACTGGAGCACCCTTCTAGTGAAATAAAAAACATTGAGTTCAAACTGGAGCACCCTTCTAGTGAAATAAAAAACATTGAGTTCAAACTGGAGCACCCTTCTAGTGAAATAAAAAACATTAAGTTCAAACTGGAGCACCCTTCTAGGAAATACTATAGGTCCCCCTCGTCAAGAATATCAATATGTGGCACACCTAATTAATTTATTGATAGAAAATCAATTTGAATGATCAAATCATATGTTGACATCACTATAGATATAGGTATATAGTGATGTCAACAAAGCCAACTTGAAAGGCTCCACCAGATAAAATAGATGGAACTTTCGATGTGTATGAAGAAAACTACTCTTGAACCTCACTACTATAGATAGCCCTTGTGTTATGTAAAATCATTTAAAAATTTAATTACATATCATCAAAATCTATTAAGGCCATACGAACAAAATATATCACAAATATTGTGCATCTACACGCAAAAAATATTTGAATATGAATGACATAAATATACTCAATATTATCGCATTGGAGGAATGTTTCGCATTGGAGGAATGTTTTGAGGATTGGTTGTTTCTAGAATCTCGTCGGTATAGCTATTGATGTTTCCATTCTAAAAAAATGTTACGTAGTGTGAG
>APFE030562861.1:0-18551 GCA_000404065.3 Pinus taeda
CAATACCTCATCCGTGAAGGGCTTGATGTTGTATGGAAGGTGACACTGTTGGCTCACGCGAAGATCCCATCCTTGGTGCAGCCACCCGATGGTGTATGGTTGTGGATGTGCTGTGGTCGGTAAGCCCAACCGCTTCATGACCTTTGCAGAAATGAGGTTCTTTTGGTTCCCGCCGTCAACAATGAACTGTATCGGGGAGCCCTTTACCACATCTAGGAGTAGAAGAGACGATCCTCCTACTCTGGATCTTTAGGTTCCTCCTTCTGTATCTTCGTGGTGGCAACGGTGGCGTTGGGCTCCACATCGATAATCTGCTTCCCTTTATCATTCCCCTTCTTGGGTTCTAAATCAGAGTTAGAACATGCATCTGATTCTGAAACTTTTAGGTTGGCCACTAGTGACTGCTTGGCCCAACACTCACTTGTGTTGTGAGTCGAGCTCTTATGGAACTCACACCACTTTCTTGTGTCCTTTTTCGACTTTACGGCGTTGTTCTTTGCTTGCAGCTTTGGCGGGTTGTCTTGGGTCGCCCTGCCTTGGCTTTGTCCTTTGTTCTGCGGTATGGGGGCGCCTTTCCCTTGTTTCAAATTTGCAGACCCAAAGTCTCGCTTCTTCTATTTAAACTTTTTCTCAACCTTGACGGCATATCGGTATGTCGTGCCGAGCGAGGAGATGTTCAGGAATTCTATTTCTTCTTGGATGTCCTTATGTAGGCAACCACGGTATTTGAGTACCAAATGGTGCTCGGTATCCTTGATACCCAACTTTGTGCAAAGGATATGGAAAATATTGGTAAACTCTAGTACGTCTTGGTCCCTTCCCTTCCGCAGCGTGGTCCACTTTATGTATTGATCCTCATAGCTTCTGGCACGGTAGTACTGCTCCTTGATGGCATCCCAGAATGAATTCCAAGTCGGTGTGACTGAAAATAGTGAGCCTGTACTTTCATCCTTTTGCTCACAATAGGTTTCCCACCAATCCTTGACGTGGGGGGTTGCTTTAGGAAGAGCAAAAATAATCTTTTCCCGACTGGAAAAATCATGAACAGAAAAATAACCCTCTAGCACATTTAACCATTTATCAACGACATCTGCGTCTATCTAACCCTCGAATATGGGGATTTAAAAATTAACTTGTACCTTAAATGGTGTGGCGTTTCCAGAGTTGCTGTTGGAAGCCAATGCGTCACCCCTGGGTAGTCGCTGAAGGATCTGGGCAAAGTTGTCCATCATCACGTTCCTTTTTCGCCTGAGGGCTTCTTCGAGCAAGATTTTGATAGGATCTCCTACCCCCTCGTCTTTATTTTCATCTACCATGGGAAGCCGTCAGGATTTGCAAGGTTGGTCTTGCAAAGGTTCGACTAGTTCAAGCTCTAACTCCTTATATCCCGACCTCGTTGGGGACATGCAAAGAAAACAGAGAAGAAAAACAGACCGCTCTGATACCTCTAATCCGGATTTAAACAGGAATGCAACAAATTATAGAGATAACCATAAACATAGAGATGCAGCGGAATTAATACTTCATTTCATTAGTGTAAAATACTGAAATATGCTTACAAACAGGATGGAAATAAACCAACTAGGGCGATGGTAGCTTATCTCTAAGAAGAGATGTGGCGGCTACATGCCTTTGAACTGTCTTACAATAAGACTCAAGGGCCTTTTTATTATTGAACAATAAGAGAAAACCCTAAAAAACCAAAACCCTACCCTCAGGAGATGTAACACCAAGAGTTTGTCGGCCCCGTTGGGGTGAGTTGGACAGCCAACTTCCCGGGGTCGCAAATTGGTCATATTATCTCCATTTGATGCTCATGATAGCCCATTGGAAAGATCTCTCCGAGGAATGCTACGAAAAATATGATTTTAGATAGAAAATTGTTGGCGGTAGATTTCCCAAAAAACGTCGTTTAGGGCCTCAAAATGGCTCCAGAAGTTTAGGACTCGAAAAACTGCTAAAAATATTAAAATGTGTTATAATTAAGGAAACTGAAAAACTAAAAGAAGCATTGGTGGTATCCGAGTGGAATTAGCGAGTGGCCACCAATATCCACCTGGATAAACGGATAATAATTCTAGCGAAGGATGATGATATATTTGGATATCAATGCAAGCTGATGCATTTTTTGAAATAATTGTCTTTGAAAATGAGACATTCTGTTTAAAGTAATGGACATAGTGTCCTAATTGAAAGACAAGGGGTTACCGATAACTATCCCATTTTGTATGACAATGAGCCTCTTATTCATATATAATAAAATAGATTTTAATTTATTCTATTATGTTGTCCAATGTTGCTGTGAAATGTTACACCACTAATTAAATATATGGATGATTAAATATTATAATGAGGAATTGCAAAATTTGATGATATAAAAAAATTAATCCAAACATCATATACACATGCACTAATCAAAATTTAATTTATATGAATACTGTTATAAGATATATGTCGACTTTTCGATGAATAATGCATTTAAAAAATCAAAATAATTGCATTGTCAGAGGTCAATGTTTCTAAAGGAGAAAATGGGTACAAGGACATCATATTTTAATATGCACCACTATGAATACAAGTTTTTCAACAACGAATTTACAATAATAAAAAATGGTATCCCAATGTGTTTATGAAATAAATACACACTAGGAAGATATACCTGTAATGCACCAGTTTGATTTGCCTTTAATGCACCAGTGCGTTAGATTACGTAAAAGAACCAGTGCTACAAGATTTGTTTTGCTTGCCCTAGTGCCTTTTGTGAAAATTACAACACCAAACCTTTTGCAAGAACATAAGAACTAGGATGTTATACTTTTGAAGCATCGGTGTTGTTTATACAACTCATCAACACCGATGCATTGTTATGCATAACTACCCGATGCGTTGGAGAAGATAAAAGCATCGGGGCTGCAATATTTGTTTGCCTACCCAAGTTCCCTTCCTGATAAGTACTACCTAGGGAATTTTTGGAAGACATAAGCACCGGGGTAGTATACTTTTCAGATATCAATGTTGTTTGATTTCAATGCTCGAGTTCATGATATAATAGATTGTATGAGCGAGTGAATTTTTATTATTAAAGCACCAATGCCTTTATAAATTTAATGCATCAGTGCTCCAAATGTTTATTTCTAGTCTCAGTGCTTTTATTTAAATTTACAACACTGGTGATTTTATATTAGTAGCACACCAATGTGATTTGTCGAGTAAGTGCACCACTATGAAAACATTCGCTAAAACCTTTGGTTGCCCATATATTTTTAGTTGTTAGGAAGTTTCATTATCAGCTCTGCTAAAACATCCATTACCACAAATAAATGTTGTAGCAGAGATTCTTTTGACATTTTTTTCTAATTTTATAACACTAAAAACCTCCATTATAACCTTCGCTAGAAGGTATTTTCCTTGAAGTGTTGGTATCAGCCTTAGTCGATAGTAGTAATATCCAGAAGTGAATTACATCAGAGTGTACATGCTTTATGGTCAATATATCTCCAACAAAGGGAGACCAAAGGTTAAGTTACATGCTTTATTGTCAATATACCTACAACAAAGGGAGACTAGAATTTAAGTAAGACAAAAACTCATATGTAAAGAAACATAAAAATGGTCAATAATAAAAGAGAAGAAAGAGAATGAGTATTTATACCTAATGACAGTAGTGTGATGCCTTAATCCAGCTAGTTGCGATTGTAAGAAGGATTTACAGTTAGCATAGTACTCAAGGAAGGGAAAATATGCTATAAATAAAGAAAACGCTAAACCAGTCTAAGAAATATTGTGTAATTAGATTCCATGACTTAGCCATGACTGGTCATGGCTAGAAGAAGCAACATGAAACCATAATGGATCATGCTAGGGTTTTAGTTTATAAACCCTAGGTCAACATAGAAAAACTCTGAGGCGTGAATAACGCATATACGGAAAAGTATAAGGAATTAAATATAAAAGGAATTTCTAGCAATTTGGCCTATGTCTATAGTAGATCCAACCTTAAAAAAAATAACTCAAAGACACAATGTTAGGGTCCCAAATATTGACCCAAGATCAAAACATGAAATAGCCCTGAGAATGAGCAAGGAAGGGTAAGTTTTAAATTTAAGAGGAGAACTTACCAAAGTTAAGATGGAGTTGTAACCTCGTAATTCCTGTAAAACTTAGAGACATGCAATAACATTAGTAGAATAAGTCAAGAACAAAAGAAATTATAGTATAACTAATTAGTACGAACTTGTAAGCAAAAAGAGGTTGTCATTCTACCAACGGAGTCGACAAGCAGCCCCTCCTTATGTAAGTTTACCAATGGTTGGAAAGTAAAGATATTCATATATGGAGGAACAGATGTAAGCGACAATGAAAAACCATACATACGTAGCAGGGGAGAGTAACGCTTTGGCCGCATAACAAAAAAGGTCAATAAACCAAATAAATGTTGAGATGAGGGTTATTTTCCCTTTTGAGAACCCTTGAGAAATCATCACCGTGAAATTAATCCATTGAATCTTAGTCATTAATAGTGCGCCTGACAGATACACCATGTGAATGCACATGGGTAGTCCCATACATGGCTCTACATCTCCTATCGAATACGGTGCCATGTGTAATAGTTAGATACCTTATCACTCATGCCCCATATGAAATGGAGGAAGTAAACTATATAATAATAAAGACCTTAGATGATGGTATCCATCTAACTTTCTCTTTCTGCACAAAACATGAAATGTGATACCACCTCCATTGAATGCTTCGAGGCTAATGCACTGGCGACTGATGATTATAGTGCAAAGTGCAATGATGGCACAATAAAGATCTAACCAATAGAAATTCAAACAAACAAATTAAATTATCAATAAACAAAATTAAAATCAAATATTGTAATGTTAACTTTGTCAAATCTTGTTTAATTTTTGGTGAGTTGACAAACTAATTGAAGGTCAACACATATATCGAATGTGTTATATCCTACCTAAGATAATAAGAATCATAAAATTAATAAGCACAATATGGTAAGTATGGTAAATATGTTTTAATGTAAACACAAAATTAATAAATATGATTATAATTAATAATTAAATTTGTCTAGTTCTATCCTATCTTTGAATCTACCATGAGCCGAGCGGGATCAAATCTTTTGAGATGCAAACCTATTTGCTTAGTCGGGTAGGGATTGGTGCAAGATATAGTATAATAGTATTTGAGTTTTTATCTTAAATGAATTATAGTTATTTTAGTTTTAGATAATTTTAATCATAAATATTAAAAACATACATTTATTATAAAATTTTGATTAAAAAAATCTATCTTCAAATTAAGTTAATATATGAATAATAATAAGGTTATAACGATTAATATATTGCACAATAAAATTTCATCCTTGATGGAGAGGAAACAACTTTCCTCCTACCTAGGCAATCTACACCCAAAAAATAAAGACCGTCTTTTTCAATAAATCTCAAAATCCCTATTTTTTGTTGTTGTAAATTGGTACTAATGATTTTCATTAATATGATATAAGGGATATTACATGTATGAAAATATGCAAACATTGCAAGAGATAGCAATGTTGAAGTAAATATTTTGTCCAAAACTACAATAATCAACAACACTTAAAAAACCACAATGTCGACTATCCACAAACTGAAACAACAAAATTAAATACTCGACCAATATGTAAGAGTCCTGAACTAAGCCATCCAAAAACACAAGGCCACATAACAACACCAGAGCGGAAATATAAGTCATAAACAAAGATAACAACAAGATATGAATGCAAGATCCAAAAGATCCATCACCCTAGTTCTTCAATTCCAAACTTCAAAGCCACAACTTGAAGACGAATCCTTCATCCTTTACTTTGTGCCACCAACAACAAGGGATAAAGCGATGTATCCAAGTCCTACCCCGTAAATCTTAAAATGCATCGCAGTAGCCTCAAGCTAAGAACATGTATCAAGAAAGCTTCAAGGATCAACCAAGTATCATCTCAGAGTAACAACACCAAGAGTCGAAGCGAGAGAGAACCATAAGAAACAACATAAGGCAGTAAAAAATAAAACTAGCAACTGCACCTAAAGGTGCAAAGGTACACTGACGAAATAACAAATTTGGGAAAATCAAGAAAGCTGCGAAGACAAAATGGATTAGTTTTTGCATGGTTTCAACGACCAGTTGGGTCCACTAATTTTTTATATAGATCTATAAAATGAACGAATTTCCATAGCAAGTTAGATGTAATCCAAATATAGATTTGTTTAAAAAAAAGGAAAATCTCACCAAAGTGACTACAAGATATGTGAGTATAAACAGAAAATAGAAAGATGCAGTACAACAATTAAAGGAAGCTAGTGAGTAGTACCTAGTGGTTTCAAAAATACAAATGGTAAAAATAGAGAACAATCAATAGAGGACCTAAACTGTTATTACCATTTCAACTGTGTACAAGAGATGTTCCACAAACATTGCAATTTTCCGAAGGTCGACAAATCAAAACATGTTACAAATTCTTAGCATATTTCATAAAATGAAAATAGAATTCATACCACTAATTCTTGGCCCTTGAAACTAAATTTGTTCAGAAGGCGTAAGGCATGGAACACTCCTTCTGCAGACTAAAATTGGCAAAACCCAAATCCTTTTGGGGTGACATTTTTTGGATCTTATGCTCGCTTCCAACTCTTGATTGGTCCACAAACAAAGAATAAATATTTACCACTACAATCTAGTGTCAAATAATGTAGATTCAAAGATAAAATTCAAATTTCCCAAAGATAAAATCAACAAAACCCAACTCGAAGAGAGAGTAAAAATTCATTATCCATTGTTGGTGATATCTTTCCAACATAAATTGTTGTTTGTAGCTTCTCAGTGGGAGGTATAACTCGTGTGGCACCCTTTGAAGCAGGTTCTAAACCTATGGCTAAAGGAAACTTTAGAACTAGAGGCACTACATGAACTCCGAGAATTGGAGATCGTGGAAGGGGCGTCACACCCATATTCCTAGAGGAAAGTAGGACACACCGTATGAGGGTAGGGAGCTTAATATCAGGGCATACATGTAAGTGTATTGCCAAGAACTAGAAAATTTTTATGTTAGGGCATAACACATTTCCAATAATCAAACAAACACATCATATCAAACATCATTTATCTAGAAACATATATTATAGACAGGAGGGAAGGCACCTCATTTCTATAAAGCGAGAAAGGAAAGAGAATGTTTGCTAACAAAATCCATAGTCCATAATGCAAAGGAACAAATTACTCAATTCACAACAAAATATCACACCATTTCAACTTACTTTGGATTGATACCACATATGATATCAGTGATTGGTACCACATACCATTAGTACCAATTTTTTGAGACCTTCGCATCGAGAAAGGTGCATCCAGAGCTCAATACTTTGTGGTTCAAGTCCAAATTCTCTATAAAAAAGGCTCCATGGAATTATTTTCCTAGTTTTCAAAATAAACTACAAAAAACCCAACATCTAGAAGCTCACGACCATGGTGAGGGACTAAGAAAATCAAAGAGATATAAAGATAAAATTCTTATTATATATTGCATTGGTGTTCTATGGTTTTATTTGCAGGCGTTATAGGGGTAGTTGATGATACAATAAATCCAGGACTTGTGCCTACTGGAAACCAAAGAATTATCTCCAAGAACGACAAATTTCAGCTAGGTTTCTTCAAGCCTAACATGTAGATAAATGGTATATCGGCATCTGGTATGTCAAATCCCTCTCAAAACCTATGCCTAGGTCGCCAACCAGGAAACCCTTTTTGGTGCTTGTGCAGCCCTAAAATTCACAGAAGATGGCTAGCTCACGGTGGTGGATGTCAATAATGCCTCCATTTGGGAGACAAAAAACCATCGGAGCACATCTTCTCGGGCAATAATTATGGATTCCAATAATCTAGTTTTGTAGAGTGGTAATGGCAGTGTTATATGGGAGAGCTTCGAGAATTCAACGAACAACTGGCTTCTAGGGATGAACATTCATTTCCAGTCTCTCAACGATTTCAACCCATGTGGTTAAAAATTGTTAGATGGAGGAAGACAAAAACGAGGCTCTTTGATTAGCTGAATCTACCGAACCAAACACGTCATAGGAACACATTTGGTGTAATAAATATATAAATGTAGACCTATTTACTTTGGATATAATATCAATACAACCCTATTTTGGAAAATACCATTAGGTAGCCCGACATACCATACATTAAATTACATTATTTTATGGCAGACATCCCTAGACTCTCGCACTCTGCACCTGCATTTCACGGGGTCTTTACATTACATTGACCAAAAATAGGGCTTTAAGCCCCAAAAACTTTCTATGGTGGGATCCACTACCCAACAGGCCCCCAACACAATCATCGTGACTCGTCCTGAGTCACTCGACTGGTGTCGTGATCTTCGCGGAGTCCATCCAACAGCTTTTGCGCTTTGCCTAAGTCTGCAACCCATTCTTCCATTGTCTGCTATACCAGTTGTGCATGTATCTCTGATGAGTCGTTGTCAGGGGAAACTCCTTGCCTTAGCACATATATGCCCTGCATCTGTCCCAACTTTCCCTTGAGCCAAGGTTGGATGTGCGCTTTAAGCACTGCCTCTTTCTGACGCGCGGAGTCCACCTGCTCCTTTAGAGCCTGGACCTCCTTCATCTTGGCCAGTCATTGAGTAAGGGCAATCATCTGAGTGGTCCCCCAGACATTGTCATATGCCTGCTGCAACTGTTATGCTTCTGTCTCTAGACATTGTATAGTTGGATCTTCCTGCAATGAGGTTAACGTGAAGAGTGACTGATCCAAAAAGCCTGTGCAATCCTATACGACGTGCTCTATTAATTCCAACCCTGATTGAATTTCATGATGATGTTGCTCTCTAACTTATAGGGGTGTACAAGGTTGCGCCTTCAACTGCAGCTCAGTCACCTATAGGTTCAGCTCCAACTGAACCTTTGTTGCCTCCTCTTGGGCCTTGCGAACTCCAACCGCTAGTTGGTGAATATTTTCTACTATTGGGAGTACTTTCGGCATGGCCAACTCTGGTATGCTGCTACAGGCCTCCTCCATGGCCTATTCCAATCTCTGGGTCTGTGCGACCAAGTCATCATGCTGTAGGCTGAGCTATTCTATATTTAGCTTCTGCTCGCTCAAGAATTGGAGGGTGCGGCCCTTCCTGGCGCGGAGCTCACCAATTACCCCATCCTGTAGTTGGTAGAGGGTTTCCCTTGGAAGGGTGTCCAAACTCAACCCCCAACCCTCAGCTGCTACTAAGACTACACCTTCGGGTAACACAAAAGTGTTCGTCGTGCAAGCATGCAACATCTGCTTGGCTTCGGATGTACCTGCCGCAACGTATGGTTCCATCATTCATGGGGGTCACACCTGTAATGCTTGTAACTATGCTCTGAGTGCCCCCAACACTGTTGTCTACTCCGTCATTAATTCTTCAAATGTATCCTTAGTGATATCGTGAACTGCTTCACCAATGTCAACAAGGTCTCCCTCGGTGAGTGGGATTGGGTTGACAGAGGTCTTTGTTGCCTTTGCCTTTTTTCACGGGACTAGCTTCCCATCGATGCACGACCTCTTGAGTTGAGTCGATTCTAATCCAGACTCCATGCATTCATGTGTCTTATCTTCCCCCTGTATTTCCTGCTTCGTGGACATTTCCTAGCCTTCTTCGGGCTCTCTAGTTGGCGCAGTTGTGGTCTCTACCGCCTATGCTGCTACTGTTGCCTCAACTGCCTTCTGCTACATGGTTGATTCTTGTTCCTGGTGCCTCCTCTCAGCCAGCTATGTGATGTGTAGCTTGGTGTCCTTCTTTCATTGTTATGTTGCAATTTGTTTCCATTTCTGCCAACTCTAGGGTGCACAATTCTAGAGGTGTTGACTCCATTACTGCAAAGATCGCATCATCCGTGGTGATGAATGGGAGCTTCACCCATTTTTGTGTGGGATCCTTACGCGCCCAGATATACAGGTTATACATATCTGCCTTGAATTCCGCCGCACTTTGCAAGCTATTATGAACTGTAGGGGACAAGTGTGGCCTTCGATTGATCCATGTTTGTATGCTCGCCTCCACAAACACCCATAACACCTTTATCTTGCAAATCCTCGTCATGTCTTTCATAGCCTAGAGCGAAGTGTACCTCGCAGCTTCAGGTAGGTCACCCTCAATGGTGGGAAACTAGTTATTCTCCAGCAGCTCCCCTGTAACCAATAAGATGTATAAAAGCAACCATGCATAGTTGAAGGTCTTACCCTGCTCTTGGGCCTCTCTATAGTTTGTCAAAAACTCATCATAGAGGAACTGCGCCCAGTTGAACTAGACCCCCTCTGTGCACTGCTCTACCAATGCAATTATTGACATTGGCACTTTGTCGACATGAAATTTCCTCATGAGCTTGCCGGCCAGTAGCTGGGTGGCTGCGCACACCCCTTGGTCCTTGATGCTTGCTATTACATACCCTCACTTTCTCTTTTCTAGCTTATACTTGGTCTTCATAGCTTCTACGAAGGCCAAGTTACTGCTCTTTCTTGCGATGGTTACGGGGTCATTTCCTTTAACTGGAAGTCGAGAGATTTGGTGAATTAGATCAGTCGTGATGGGAATCAGGTCCTCCAGCGAGAGATACCCATCATGCACCAGGCACAGTAGCTGCCGGATGACAAATATGGTGTCACACAGAATGAGTCGAGGTTGCGGACAAGATCGACCTTCCTAGTATCTACTGATATCTAGTGGCAAGCAAGCCAATCAAAAACTATCTTTCTCTAAATATGAGAGTAAAATAAAGGCAAACAAGTGTTTTTAGGCCTACCTTGGGTCCAAAGCAAGTTTGTGGAAGCCTCGCTCCCTCGCTCCAAATGAGATTCCTTGAAGTGTAATTCTGCAAACACAAACAAGCAAACAATTAAATAGCACCTGAAGAGCCAATATTATAAAGCATATTCATCATAATGATCAAGGAGATTATGAAACAAACCATAAGCAATTTGTTGAGAAAAATGAATTTGATTGTATTAATTCAAATGAAGAAGAACTTTACAACCTGTGCCTTGATGTTGTACAAGCTCCTCCCAAGGTCTGACAAGAAGTCTCCTCTACTTTGACAAGCTTCACTCACTTCCCAATTAAACCAAAAGGTATGTGATCTCTCCTCTCAAGTTTTAATTAGGAAGTCCTAATTCCATCAGCATTTACCCTCAAATGTTCAGCTTCTAACCTCCCCAGCAACTGACCCAATGCCTTAATTTATAGTGCAATGGAGGGAAGTTACTAGGTCCTCCTTCAAAGGGATAAAGCCCTCCTTCAAAGGGATAGCTCCTCCTATCAAGGGATTAGCTCCTTCTCTTTTGGGATGCATGAACCACCTTGGAGCGAAAAATCCACATCAAAATTCCTTCTAGAATCATCTAGAATTAACCCAAAGTGAGTTTTTTAGAATAAACTTGCGCCTTTTTTACTTTTACAGGGGTACACACCCACCCCTTTACAGACAGAGCGTGCAGATACGCAGGAAACATGAACAAAGGGTGCGGGCCAGCAGGCAAAAGTGAGAGAAAGTGTGGAACCAGAGCTTTATTGATTTTTAATGTCTTTATCTCATTTGCAAAGCTTGACATGAAGAGCTGAGGTCTGAGACTTGCTTAGGAGGACAGTATAAGTGATGATAGACCCATACTGACTGCAAATAGTCATGGTGACAATATTTTTGTGTAACACCTTGTGATCTAGCATAACTCGGAGTTTGATCAACTCCGGCCGCAAAACCTTCATAATCGGCGAAATTTCCTCCTAAAGGATTATAAGGAGCAGACAACCCCTGATAAGGATCCCATGCAGAGGCTAGGGGAGGAATACTTCGGAATGAACTAACTGTGGAGTACGGCCTATTCCCTTATTGGCCGAGAAACGAATTCCCAGTTCCCTTACTACTAACTGCAGGGTTAGCCCAACCTTGAAAAGGATTGCTACCTTGTCCTAAAGAAGAGAAAGGCATAGATCCAATTGTAGGGTTGGAATGTGGTATATGACCACTTCCAAAAGGAAAACCCTAGAATGAAGCTGATCCACCCATCATGGATGTGGCGGCACTAAACGGAACTGACGGAATACCTTGTGAATGGGTGCCAAATGGGAAAAATCCAGAACTAAAAGCATTGGTTTGGGATTTTCCACTCGTAGAAGGAATGGAGGTAGTCCCAACTAAAGACGTGCTAGCAAAATACCTGAACAAAGAAGCAGAGGGGATGGAAATCGTTCCTCCCCCTTGTATAGATATTGGAGTCTGCACAGTCGTAGCACTTGTAATAGAAGCCATGCTTCCAGTAGTGGTCATCGATGATAAGTTCGCTATGTGGCCTAGACTTGATGGTCGATGCATTAGAGACCCAACGTATTGTAACACTTCCGGATGACTAGGAGGTAGGGGAGAATTCAGAGATGCTAACGACTCTGCGATTTCTTCTACCTCTACGTTACCTTGCATCCGAAAGAGAACTCGAGAAAGTACAGGAGTACTTCTCTCTTGTCCTGTGGAAGTACCAGGTCTATCTTGAGCATTGATTCCCCTGAGGGGAGGATCAATCCCTAATGTGTCAGCTGCTGCGGGACGAAACCCACTGGCAGTATTACCTCTGCACCTTCTAGATGAAGGCTCTAAACTTGGTGGTGAAAGACCACAAAGTCTTCGAGACCATCTAGGCAATCGGTCAGCCACTTTGAATTTTTTGTTAAGATCTAACTGAAGACTCAAAAAATTGAAAGTTAGGCCAACTAGGAGCACAGAGCACACACTATAAAGTCCCTAAAGATATCAACCAGTCAAACAACTTCCAAGTATTTCCGCTCCAGGTGATTAGGACTGGACACCAAAATACGACAAAGTGAAGTAAGGGGCCTTCTGAAGATAGTCTGGGATAATGATGGCCCAGTCCTATCAACGAAGGTAACAGAGGAAGTTACGCTGACCTCCTAACAACAGCCTGTGCCGGTGCAAGCCTCCAAGCTTCACAAGGGTGCCCTCCAGTAGTACCGTTGAGAGTGATGCAACGTCGACTTTAGGTGCCACGGGATTCCCCTCCGCAGCCATCTGTGTAGATCCCTAGGAGTAGCAACTAAGGTTACCAACTCGTATCAGAAGCCAGGCGAAACAGTCGTGAGGTAAGTTCAGACAAGTAGGAGAGGGGGTATCTCTCTTCCCCGTCTTTACAGACCATCGTGCTTAACTCCCAAATCCGGAGCTTTCCTAGTCTTCCTAACGCTATTGGATTTTCACTCACTATTCAGACTCCTATGTTTGACAGTTTAAAATGGCCTTGGAGAGTTAACTCTCCACACACCTAATCCAAGGCCCTAAAATATTCTAAAACTTGTTGATGTATCTAACTGACAAATATAAAGTTCTAGTATATTTTAAATTAGCGCTTGATTTTACTTGGCTGTTATTTAAGTCAAGGGATAACGGAAGTGAAACTGGTGGTGTTATGATGCAAAAGAAATTAATAAAACCAAACTACATGCACATGCACTTGTTTTTCGTTTTTTGATGAAAAGCAATTTCTATAGGGTTCAGAGGAACTTCAAATAAAAGTACAATTTTTTTCCTTTTCAAACTGAACACTCACAAAAGCTAACAAAACTATAAATGCTTAGAAAGATGCACAAACTAATCCTAATGCAATAAATATATGCCGATGTAAAATTCAAAACTACTCTTAAATCAAAAGATGAAAGTTGCTTGTTTATCGATTTTAGATTTGCCACTTAAATGTTTAGATGGAAAATAAGTTTTTGTTGCTTATTTCGTCTAAGCACTAAAAGCAAGATGAAGACAAATAAATAGGCACTTTCACTTAACAAAAAGGAAAACTCAATCAAAACAAAGGTCAAGAAAGAAAAACAAAGTTTCAAGAAATTTCCTTCAAAAGCAACTCAAAAATGACTTTTCAAACATGCTCTAACAAGACTGAAACTTGATGACCAAAAAATAGACAATGAAGCACTTTGCGAGCTTATGACACAAAACAAGTGGGAACTCAACAAAAAAGGGTGCTTTGAAATGATTTTAACAATCAACAAGCAGTGAGATGAGCTTGGCAAAGGAAACCAAAAGTTGAAAAGACAACTTTCAAGAAAGCGTGAACAAACGACTTTCAAAAAGCAAGAAAAGCAGATGGTCATAAAACTAGTTCAAACATGCAAACCAAAAAGTCATTAAAACAAAACTCAACACAAAGATTGAAATCAATCTTTCTGCCCTGAATACACAGAGTAGCCAAGATTCCTTGTAAGAAACCTTGTGTGCTTAAGCAAGAAAAAAAATAAATGACGGTTGCAAGAAAATGAACAAGACCAACCTTTTTAGAATCAGAGAGAAATCAAAACAAGACACTTGCTATAAGACTAAAGACTGTGACAGAAAAGTGACTGTTCCAAACTAAATCAGACCAACATACAATCTTCCAGAAACAAAAATATTTCAAAAATATTGAAAATTAAAGATATACACGAGTGTGTTTGCACACAAAGGCGTGAATACGCGACAAGGCTTAAGGAAACTCACGTATACGTAGGTTCACTTAAGGAAAGTTGCGTATATATGCTTCTGTAAACAGAGAAAGTAGCGTATAAAAAAGCTTCCAAGAAAAACAAAAAAAATCTAGAAAAAACTTATCAAAGCTCACAATTCAGGCACTGGCTACACAGTAATAGAAGATAAACAGACAGTTGAGCCCTGATTGGCTTGAATACACCCAAACTAGGAACAACAATAGTGTTGTCCCCAGTGGAGTCGCCAATTCTATTGTCGGATAAACTCCCCTAGGGTCTTGGGTGAATACCCTAGCAGACTGAAGGTTATCTATGCAAAGAAACACACATTCCATGCAATCATAATGCTATTATAAGCAAACTCTATGATAGGGGGCGTATCTGAGGTCCTACATTTGAGAAGAGCCTCCCAGGGTCCAAACCCTTCTTGGAGTTCCTTTGCTCCTTTGACCTGCAAAACAAACAATTCAAGAAAGTGCAGCAGTATATGGACTAAACATCATAAAGAAACCATCTTCATATTATAAGGAAAGGTAGTTAGTTATGCAATTAAACAACCAATAACATATGAATCATAACATGAATATCAAAACATGAAGAAGATTTATATCAGGAACAAAGACATGTGTTTCTTTTAATATAGACAAAGAAAGTGCAGAAAAGGAATAATTTCACCTGAGTCGTCCTTTCACAAGCTCCAAGCAAAACTGTCTCCCGGATTCGTCCATTCTCAAGCCTTTAACAAACTCCTTCCATGACTTACTCCATGATCTCTCAAGTAATATGAAATCATCAACACACACAAGGAAACAAGGGTTTCCTATAGAATGGGGGAAGTGCAAGAGGCACAAGGGTCTTCAGACCTGGTCAGGGAAATATCAGCATAGTAATCATTCTCTCTCTTCTCTCCTCCCTTTGGCCTTCCCATAGAAGCCTTTTTATACTTCTCCCAAAGTAGTTTTTTAGTTTGGAATTCGTTGGGAACAGTTGCGCCACGGGCACTAACAGGTGATCAACAAGTAAAACCCGTGATCTTCACCCAAAATTAAGGATATTTATTTTTTTAAGTGTTTTTATACATATACGCAGGTCGATATACATAGACCCGCGTATACATGCATTTAGCTCAGGGCAATGTCGCGTATAGGGAAAAAACATTGTTTTTTTAAATTTGGGACCAGGTCTGGAAGGAGGGGTTGCCCTAGGCCATGAGTGCAGCTTCACAAACCTCAAGAGTGAGATTTGGAGCTATACTAGCTGGGTAGAAATGTGCATTTTTGGAGAGGAAGGCAGAGCCTTCCTTCCCCAGATTGCGCAATGCAGTCTCAGTGAAGGCAGAGTCTAGATGAAGGTTGGCCCGACTCGCCAATGAGCAATTGAAAGCAAATAAGACAGTGAATACATGGCAACATTAAGTGAAAGTAGAAGTGATTGACAGTGCACGCAAAACATGAATGAAATATTCAACAAACAGATCAACATGCATGTGGGTGAAGCAATTCGTCGGTTCGGCAAACGTTCATGCAAAACAGTTTCATGCATGCGAAAGAAGTGAGATAGCAATGAAAACTGAAACAGAGCTAGGACAAGCTAGTATACATGTAAACGACTGCAAGAGTTCAAAGAAATCAAACAAACAACACTCACACAAGTGAATACACGAAAAGTGACAGAAATGCTGAAAAATACAAGTTGAGGCCACTTACCCACGAATAGCTCAGTAGGATGTGTCAAAGGGTCCTGGATGTGTTGTGGGATGTGTTATGACTCAAATTTTCCTTAGAAATTATTGCAAGAGGGAAAGGGGTATGAGCTAACCATAAACCAATATTTTAAGTACATAATCTAACCAATCTATACTCAGAGAGGGCTCTCTCTTTATGATTTAGCTTTATTTGAAAAGATTTTAGGCTAGTTATAAATGTTCAAGGTTGTTTTGTTTGAGATTGGTGGAATTCTAAAACAAATGGGCAAACTAGGCTTTAGGCCATTGGGCTATGGAGTCAATCTGGGAGAATTCACTGGATCAAGTCAAATTGTTGAGGTTGGATTTCAACAGGCAGGATAATAGAGTAAAAACAAATTCAAGGCTTAAATGGATGATATTTCTATTCAAAATAAGAGGGAAATTAAGAATCCTCAAGTTAGGATTGGAAAGAAGAGGGGAAAATATTTCAAACAGCATAAGGCAATTAAGAATCCTACACCAAGGACTTATTAAAGAAAAGTGCAGGGATAGAGGAGCAATTAAGAATTCCTTTATCGAAATAGTTTAGAAGAAAACATGTAAATGGCAAACTGTTGATAGCAAAGAGCAATGAATCTAATTCTGATATACTTTGACTATTTTACCATTTAGTTTTGAGATGCATGGAACATTAAAACATGTAGAAAACACATAAATCACAAGGATAGAATACTTATTTGCTATTAGACTCCACATGAATCTGATGAAATGTCCTCAACTTTTATTCCTTTTTCTAGCAAAATTCTAGTCTTTAGTACAAAGCTTTCTCCACTTGATAGTATAGAGTTATAGAAATGTTATAGTATCCACCTCTAATACTTCGAATGCAGAAGTATTTATACAAAATTTACATCAAAATATCTCATAACTAAATGACATTTATTCTAGGAATATATAAGATATTTACACACAAATATAGAGACAGATGGTCTCAAATATAGAAACAGATAGTGAACTGATTGTTGTTGTCCCTATTTTTATTGAAGGAGCTAGAGGCATACTCTATGAATGTGCATCTTGTTATTTCCCTAGTAACTCTGTGTTGGACATCTGATTTGACCTTCTCAACTGATACTCTTTCACCTGTATCTGATACACTTTACCTATTTACCAGCTTCCATCCTTTTTACCAAACTTTACTGTGGTAAATATTTTTATTTAACTTGTTGTTACCATAGTAATTTAAAGGATGTCTGTCATGTTAGTTCACCATTCTTCATTTGGTATTTTCGCCCTTACCAACTTTCTGTAAATTTCATCAGCCTCAGTATATTTCACAAAATTAGGATGTACTGGGAATAAGTGCTTTACTTCATGTTCAATAAAAAAGAGGTTCTCTAAACTGTCGTATAGCACTTTTCCTGTTGGTCATGCCTTGGCTGAAGATGAACTAGCATGACTATCAGCCTGCTGCTGTAATTTATCAATGTAATCAATCTGAACCATTAGCCTACCGTTGATGATTAAAGGGCTTGGGAGTCCTTTCATTCTTAGGATGTCAAATTGTCTCATGAACTCATATATATCTTCCTGCATGCTTTGACATCTACGTTATATCAGATTCCTTTTGGTCAACACTTTCTTCAGTTCAAGGATGGTAGCAATCCTATCCTCAATATCTAATTGTTCTAATTGTTGCCTGTTTTTACTATTCAGAAAGTTGATTAATCTGATTGCTTCCTCAATTTTTCTATCCAGCTCTTCTCCGGTCTTCTCAATTTCTTCAAGAACAGGCTTTACTAAATCAATGTATTCAAAAATAATTTGAATTGATGACCAAATATCATTGATGGAATCAATGATATTTGTCCATAATGTCTTCCTAATGTCTGTCAAAGGCCCTTCAAGAGTCAGGTCCTTCTCCAATGTTTTAATTTGTTCTGTCACGCTCTTATTTTTCCTTCTCTCTTATGCATAATTTATCTTTGATAAAGCATATTTCTGCTCCAAAGTAGTGAACTTCTCTTTTACCTTCTGTAGCTCTGTTACTTGGAGCTTCATTTCTTCCATTGACTTAATTAAGTCCTATGTGCTCTATGTTGATATACTTGCTTGTGTTGTACCTGTTGCTTCCACTAGTGTGGTTGTTTCCCAAGGAATGTTTGGTGTTAAAACAGTTACCAAAGTGGAAGGGACTGTTGTTGGAACTGTAGGCGCTACAGTCTATGGCTGGGTAGTCGACTCACCTTGCCTTGACTACACTGTTTTCTCCAATTCCTACTCTGTTTC
>APFE030562861.1:28550-40212 GCA_000404065.3 Pinus taeda
AAAAATAAAAAAAACAAAAACAAAAAAAAAATAAAAAAAAAAACAAAAACAAAATCAAAAAACAAAAAAACAAAAAACAAAACAAAACAAAAAAAACAAAAAAAAATAAAAAAAAATTCAAGAAGAGTTCTTGAAAATTAAAAGTTATCGTACCCAAGGATTGTAGCCATTGGACTCCTAGTACAACATCAACACCACCCATTGGAATGGAAAGAATTGGAATATTAAAAACATATTCTCCCATGAATAGCTTGATATTATGGCACTTTCAAGAGAAATTTATGGTTCTGTTGATGCCTCGAAAATCGCAACATCAACGTTAGGGAAAACCACCTGGTCCGGACCTTAAAGGCAGCTCCCTTTTCGTTTGGTGTGGTGGCTCCAACTGGATATAATGGGACCAGTTTCCCAATGATTTGTAAATAGGATGGATAAGTGATTGGTTTTCTATTATCTAATGATAATGATGGATGATTTATTCTAAAATACAGAATCATAAACAACTAATCTATCTCAGAAAATTTGGATTTTAGTGCAAGTTTTGATAATTCTTATTCACAAATAGGCATATAGATGACTCCATTTATAAATAAAAACATTCCTTCATATGTTTTAAATACTTTGTTCAAGTAGTTGAACAAAGTAATAACTAACACATTATTACACTATTTTTCATATATCATTGACATAAATACGATTGAAAGAATAACATTCCATAAACATTCAATAGTGATAAGTGAAACGGTTGTTGTTAAAACACATACATATATCAAATGATAGCAAGATTGAATAAACACTGATTCATATAAAAGAATGGAGCAAAGACATAGATAATAGTACCATATGTAATTTGAATCCCTTCTAATATCAATCGCATTCAGATTCCGTCTTCCAACTTAGATATACTCTCACAAAAAGAAATAGTGCATAGCTCATCAAAGTATTCTTCATCAAAATTCAGAATATAGGTGCAATCTTCATAAAAAATATATATATCGAAAGCACAATAGTGCAACTTCCGATCCAAGTTTTGATACAAAAATTGAGGACCCTTTTTAAAGACATGAAAGGGTCTATAAATACTATCTAAGTTAACTAACTATGAAATAAAAATGCTATGAGGTAGTATAACCAAATCATGAAAATCTCCTTGAAATAGGCATGCTTGCAGTCGGTAGAATGATTCACTGTTTCAGCAGATCATCCTTTGGTTTGAGTTGGGATATAGCAAGCATTGGTTGCAATTCTAGAGGGTGACTCAGACATGAATGTAGTTGGGCTGAATATGTAGCATCACGAATTTTAGGTATCATATAACCAATTGCATCGGTTAAACATTTCAGTGCTGCCTTTTGACTATGTGGTTTAACCAGGAAGAACCAAAAGGTGTCCCAAGTTAAACTTTGGATGTCCACGATTAATCTCTCTTTCTTTTCTAAATCATATTTGCATGACTGCTCCAATGCTTTAGCTGATGGCAATTTACCTAGAGTGCATTCTGAAATCAAATTAGACAGATAAAGAGTATCATTAATTAATTCAATCAAATTACCAGTTGCTGATCTACATCTTGAAGTTGCCCTTTCTGCCTTCATCAACTGGGATTGCCATTCTAGGAAAAGAATTTCCTTGTGTGATTCTAGAATTCGAGGCAGATTTACATCTTGCCCTTCATTAGTTTCTTTCTAGGAAAGAAAGTTTGTTAATGTCTCATCGGTCTACTCCAAATTCTGCCTTGCGTCAACCAATTTGTCAATAATTGATGAAGAAATTTCACAGAGGGGCTCAGCAAGAGAAATATTATGACATAGTAAATTTAACTTTTTAATCAATGCCTTATTGATCTAGAGAGCTTCGGATCTGAACTCTGTTGCTTGAGGAAAACTTTTGAACTTTTCTATTTGTTGTGATAGTTGAGTGATTTTCTCATCTTTCATTTTGCTCAATTGTTCGTTCATTGACTTCAGCTTGGCCAATGCTAGGGATAATTCTTTTTGTTTCTGCACTACACTTTGGTCTATCCTCTGCTTCTCCTTGAACAATTGCTCATTTAGCTAGTTATTTGATTGCTATTGCGTTGCTAACTGTTGTTCTAACTGCTCTATTTTCTGTTGCTTTTTGGATACCTGTCATTCCAGTGAAACAATTGTATGATCTTTTTCTTTGAGTAAATTACTAACTTTTGATGCTTTATCCATAGTAGTTGTCGAGTTTGCCCTAGCATATTGAGAGAGTTTTGTAGGGTCTTCGAAAGGATTAATTTCTTCTCTCCATACCACATTAGCCATCTTCGTTTGTGCAGGTAAAAGAGGATTGATCAAACTTTCTCTTTTTCATTTGTCTTTTTACTACAACCTTATGCTTAGGGCTATAGAAGACATTTAAAGGTGGCATTTCTTCTACATGTAGGATGATTTCATTAGATGGATTTTCTGGAATTATCTCCATACCTTTCTGAGTGATGGGTGGATGGCTAGTTCCTTCTGTTGGAACCATATTAGTTATTATTTTGTGACCAGTTGTCACTTCAAGCATGCTGAATCCCTGTAAGGTCTCAGTATTGCTTATAATGGAATCGAACTGTTGCCATTCTTTAAGAAGCTTGAGATCAATTTGAGCATTTTTATCCATGAGTTGGCTATCTTTTCCCTATTCTTGTTCCCATTGTTGTTCCTGTTCCTGTTCTCGTCCCTGTTCGGAGATCTTTTCCACATCAGAAGTCTTATCAGTAACTATTTGTTCAGCCTCACCAGATGACTAGACTGTAGGAGCAGTGACTAAGGGGTCTAAAGGCAGAGTTTGCAACCTCTGTTCTCTAAGCCTATTAAACACTGCTAATCCTTCATCTTGATATTTGATTCTAGCCAATGATTTAACCTGAAATAGAGATTCGGCTGAGGAAAATAGATCATCGAAGTCATCTTTTTCATGATCAAACTTTGAAAGTTTGGCTTGTTCAAGAACATTATAGGCAACTTTTCTTGGATCATATTGTCTGTTGGGAATTGTTGCAAGATTCAGCATTTGTATTTTTTCTGCCTCCTTTTTTGCATGTTTGTAATCATGAAGAGTGAAAACACCGCATCTTAAAGGGAATACAGGCCATACCTGTTTCTTGGAATTTCTAAGGGTTTTGGATGTCCCTTCTACTGTTATTTGGTAAGCCAATTCTCGAGCTAACAATTTATCGGGCACATATAGTGGAAGGACATAAGGTTTTGTAAGGCTACCAAAAAGCCTTATATAAGTGAGTGTTTCCTCCCCAAACCTACTGTCGACTACTATCAAATCTGTTTCTGCTTCTAGGGATACCTTGGGAGTAGGCTTATCAAAAATGGAGTAATAAATAGGCACATTAAACCGTTGCAAATTTTATACAGATGATTTTTGTAATTAGCCTTCCATAACTAATCATGATAGATATGGATTGGTTTAGGGTCGGTGGGGATCCATCTCCATCTGAGCATTGGAAATTCAGAATTGAAACAAATAGTATCCATAATGAATGCACTGTAATAGAATGGGGGAATGGTCCTAGTAGTTTGATATGCATTTGCTCTGTATTCTAGGATTTTTGTGGCTAGTTTGTCAAATAAAATATTGGCCCAATCCATCACATAGCCATTGATTGCCACCTCCATCAGAGGGACCATTTCTATAGTGAACTTAGCAGATTCATGTATTCCCCACATCCTACACATCATAGCTCCAGCATAACAGTAAGGAGAAGCCAAGGAGTCTACAGAGTACTTACCCGATGATTCGTGCTTGTGCTTCTTGGGAAAATGTCTCAACTGCTTAATTGGGGCTAATTCTAACTCGTTTTCTTTTACAAATGCTTCAAGGAAGGCTTTGTTATACCACTTTTCAGGCTTAGGTAAGTGATACATTTTCTTAGATCATCCGGCTGAAATGAACCGAATACCCTCCCATCATTTGTGCAAAAGGTTCTGTTTGTAACTAGAATTTTTTCCACCACCCATCTTACAACGTTAGTATATGGGAGGACTTTATCTCGCGTGGTGATTCTATGAAGAAAGGAGCATGCCAACTCTTTAAGAGTTCCTTCAGAGTTATCAGTTGAATCAGTCGTGGCCTCTTCTGATAGTTCTTCGGGCTTTTCAACTTCAATTAGATTATAAATACTTCCCCAGCTAGTGTTTCCTAGTCTGAGACATGTCATGTATGATATTAATCCCTTTTACTTGGTCCGGGATCTTTTTCTGGCTGAGCTGCTGCTATGGATTTCTTTGATTTCTTTCCCATTTTGCTTCAAAATTCTTTTTTTCAGTGGAATTCTGTACAAGTGATTGAAAAACCATGATACAAAGAAATGCTGCAATAGACCAATATGATAATGAAAAAGAGTTATGTCGATCAGCAGGTGGCAGTGGAACATAGTTAAAGGTTGCCGCGGATGAAATCTAAAGAAAAGATCTACCCTTAACTACTTCATTGAATAGTCATTTAACCTGTCAATCGTGGTAAAGACGATTTTAAATTCCCATCATGTCGCTTATATGCCGAATGATTAATTGAAGCATGCCTTAGATTTCTTTTATGGATGATCAGTGATAAATTGCAAATCGATGATCGGGAACATCAAGGGAAAGCCTTTAACACTTGCTTTAAATATCCCTGATCTCTGCAAGGTGATACAATGCATGCAAACCAATTTAAATATATCTTTGAGATGTGTGCTTAATTAATATATCGTAATTGAGAATGGACTCGGGCTTTATTGTTTTGTCAATGTAATTTCACTGATTGCCGATTGTGATATGATTTATCACATCGAAGGATTCGGGCCTGCCTTCGTTTATGTATTGGTTTGTTGTTGTCATCATTGATTTGTCGATTGTGATGTGCTTTATCACATCGGAGGATTTAAGGGGATCCATTATATTGTGCTTGGCATTTGGCTTCTCCAATCTCCGATTATGATTGCCTTTTTGAATTGGAGAGAATGGATAAGGTTTTACATATGTTTCCTTTGTTATTGTGATATGCGATCTTCCAATTGCTTTATCACAATAACAAAGAGTTTTATAATATTTGAAAGTCACACTTTTATTTCCGTTCAAAAGGTTTTTAAAATGATTCATTTGCCTTGAGCCTTCTAATAATAGTTTTTCCTTATGATGGGTTAATACCAATTTTATTTATGGACACACCAATCTTATCTAAATTGAATGAAAGGGACCCATTTCTTATTTAAGTTTTATGTAAAGAATTTTTAAGAAATAGGGGGTTGTTTTTTAGCACAACAATTGGCGATTCACTCGGAGAAACAGTTATATCTAAGAAAGTAATATAATTCTTTAACTTTCTTAATCTGAAAATCTTAATTGATAGAGAAAATCTAATATAACTAGATAATCATAGATTCTGAATGTAATGATAACTATTTTTGTTATTTCTTTCTCTTCTTAAAATTAAATACATTCTAAGTTTTAAATAAACCTTACTTGGTTGATAATGATAAAACAAAATACTTTTCCAACTTAGCTTTTATAATGACTCCTTTGTCATAGATAGAGCCTCTGCTACCAGCAAACGTCTATATTCTCGGCAAGGTTACCTTTGAACCATTTGATCATTCATTGTTCCATCCATTTCAGAGTATAATTAAAAAGAATGAATCCAAAAGATATGTTTCCATATTTTTTGTATTACATTTTTCTTTTTTCCTTATTTTGTAACATAAAAAGTCATTTTCCTAGTTAGTGGCTCGTTATTGACAATGCCATTCACTGGTTGTAATTTAACTGAACAAGTTGGCTCATGATGAGACCCCTTATCTTATAATTATAAGCCATTACCCTGTTTTAGTATGCAATGTTGGTAATGTCAGTTGAACTATTCCCCTATGATCAGGGTAAGAAAGATTTTAATAAGACCCCTTATCTTTTATATCAAATATATTTTAGAACTACACTCTGAGTAATTATAACTTTGATGGATGAGATTAACAATTTCCTCCTTAAGAATATATGGATGACAGGATGAGAGCTGAAGATGCTAAGATTGAATCAGTCTTTGTTTTGTATTGATAACCATTTTTAGGTTTCTAAAACTTTAAAATGATTTACAGTATTTCTAAGTTTTTAGAAGATTTTGCAAAAATAAAATGAGGTTTTCAGAATCTAATTATACCTAATTTCCTAGAATTTTCTTTTTCCCTTAAGGCTTTCATTTCTTAAAAGTAAATATTACAACTATTTTATTTTGAGTAACTTTTTCATCATAGAAAAGGCCAATGGAAGGCTTTTCATAACTTTATTTTCCTAGGATTTTAAACAAACTAATTTATTCACAGAAATCTAGCTGAAAATTGAATATTTACAAATGGAGAAGGGGTTACCTTCTCAATTGAAGAATTTTTTCAAGATAAGGCCATTGACAGGAAGAGAATCTCTCTTTCCTGATAGATCTTGCAATATGAATGTAGAAGGGCCTATCTTCTTGCTGATTTGGAATGGTCCAAGCCAGATTTTTTGGAACTTAGTGTGTTTTCTTTATCCTCATGGGCTTTATCCCACTTCAAAACTAGATCACCAACTTGTAAATGTTTTGAGCCTATTGAAGTTACATCAAAATATGACTTAATAATCTACTGATGCTTTGCATGTATAATTCGATCTTTCTCCCTTTCTTCTTTTAGTTTCAGGATCTGATCATGTCTCACTTGAATAGAAGAAGAGGGAGTTTCTTCAATACACTGCACTAAATCTAGTGATGGAAGTACTAAGTTTGTTGGGATGACAGCTTCCTTTCCATACACTAGATTGAACGAGGAAGTTCCTATAGAAGCCTTCTGTGTTATTTGATCAGCCCATAGTGCAAATAACAAAGACTTATGCCAATTTTTATGATTCTGTTCTATAGTTCTCTTAATGATTTTGATGAGATTTTTATTGGTAGATTCTGCTAAACCGTTACCCTGAGGGTAGTATTTTGCAAAATATTTCAATTTAAATCCCCTTTTGATAGCAAACTGAAATATAGAATTTCCAGAGAATTAAGATGCATTATAAAAAATAAGAGCATTTGGGACACCAAACCTGGTAATGATGAACTGATCTATGAATTCAATGATCACCTCAAAGTTTGTTGTCTTCAAAGGAATTGCTTTGACCCACTTAGTAAAGTAATCAGTGGTTGTGAGAATATACCTATGTTGTTTGGATGAATGTGGCATGATTTCTCCAATGATATCCAGTCCCCTTTGCTCAAAAGGTTGTTCAATGTTGACTGGTTGCAAAGGGAAAGCTGGCTTCCTTTGTCTTCCACTAGTGGTTTGACAACTTTGGCATTTCCTTACATATTCATGAGTATCTATGAACAAGGTAGGCTAGTAATACCGAGAATGAATGATTTTGTGAGTTGTTGTATCAGCTCCAAAATGTCCTCCTGCTGGTCCATCATGTAGCTCCTGCAAGAACTTTTGCGCTTCAGGTTTTTCTAAACATCTTAACAAAATTGAATCATAATTTCATATAAACAATACATCATCTATAATTATGAAATTTTTTGTTTTTAGTTGTATAACACATTTGTTTTTATAAGAAATATTAGAAGGAGCATATCCATTTTTCAAATAGAAAATCAAATCTACATATTGGGATTCAGGATCAGTGGTACTTATCTGATTGATTTCTTCATTGTCTTTTGTACCTTTAGGTTCCTGAATTTTAGAAGCTCCTACTAACAACCTGCAAAAACATTGGCCTTTGACAATCTTTGCTGGTTTGATTTCCAAGTCATATTCTTGTAATGTTGTGACCCAATTTGCTCTCTTTTCTCCTAATTCCCTTTGAACTAGTAACTATCTTACTGCTGAAAAAGGGACTATAACTTTCGTGTGAGCTTTTAAGAGAAAGCGTCTGTAGTGTTTAATGGCTTTGTATATAGCAAAGGCTTATTTTTCAACTTCCGAGTAATTAAGTTCAGCACCTTGAAGGTTGGAACTATAAAATGAGATTGGTGCTTCCAAGTTTTTATCGTTAATTTGCGTCAGCACTGCTGCATAAGATGTATCAGATGCAAGAGTATATAACACGAAATGATTTGAAAAATTAGGAGTGCTTAAGGTAGGGGAATGTATGATTGGTTGTTTGATGGAATCAAATGCCTCTTTTTCTATAGGCCCCCATTTAAACACTGAATTTTTCTTAATCATAGTTTGTAATGGTAGAACAATCTGTGAAAAATCTGGTACAAATCTTTTTACACAGTTAATTTAACTTAGAATTGATTGCATGGATTTTTTATTATGAGGCAATGGAATATCAGAAATCTCTTTGACTCTATCTAGATCAATATAAATACCATCCTTTGAAACAATGAATCCCAAGAGTTTACCTTTGGTCAAGAGCAAAAAAGGATTTCTTAGGATTGAGTGAAATACCATACCTTTTGTAGCATTCAAAGATTAGTTTCAGATCATGCAAATGATTTGATCTTTAAATTTCTTAGAGAACACAGTAATATCATCTAAATAGATGACTACTAATTTATTGATCAGTCCTTTGAATGCTATGTCCATTTCTCTTTGGAACATAGCTCTGGCATTAATCAACCCGAAAGGCATTTTTTGGTAGGCATAAGTTCCCCACTTAGTTCTGAAAGTAGTTTTAAGTCTGTCATCAAGGTGTACCAAAATCTGGTTATAGCTTGAAAAACCATCTAAGAAAGACCTCAGTTCAGAACCAGTGACTGAATGTAGAGTTTGCTCCATTGTTGGTAGAGGGAAGTTATCTTTTTGACTTGCTTTGTTAAGATTTCTAAAATCAATACAAATTCTGATATCACCATTTTTCTTCCTTACTGGCACCATATTGGACACCCAATTTGAATGTCTAACAGGAAAAATTATCTTAGCTTTCAAGAGTTTGTTTAATTCATGTTTTATTTGACTCTCTAAGTTAGGATGAATCTTTCTTAATTTTTGTTGTACTATTTTTTGTTCAGAAAGCATTGGAATTGTATGATATATGATAGATGTATCGTATGTTTTCAAATCATCATATTTCCAAGTAAAGGCATTTTTATATTTATGCAATAATCTAAGGAATTTGATTCTTTCTTCTAAATAAAGTCCTAATCCCAAATTGATGTTTTGTGGATTCTCCTCATTACCAAGGTTTATCAATTCAAATCTTAAAGTAGAACTTTGGAGCTTTGAATTAGTAACATGTTTAAACATGTCTTTGATGTCATAAAGATCTTCAAGCTTGACCACTAGTTTAGGTATTAAGTTTTCTTCAAGCTTTTCCTTCATTTGAAGGTCATGGTCACTTTCATCAATAATTTGATGATCATAGGACTTGTTAGAAGTTAAGAAATTAATTTCATCATCATGATTGAACACTCGCCAGTTAGTGGCATTATCAGGAATTGATGGTCTAAAAATTAACTCTACTGAGAATCTGTCAGGGTTTTAATCTTCAAATGGAAGGAGCTTAGAAGCAACATTAGATAGTAAATCTACTGTTGCATTATGGGATCTAGGGATGGGAGAAATATTGAATGCCAAAAATTGAGATATTAGGTCCTATACCAAGGACTGATAGTTTTTAAGGTGACTAGAAAGGCAATGAATAGTATTTCTAACTTGTCTTATAACAATTTCTGAATCACCAAACACTTTCAAATATTGAACTTTAAGACCAATTTCTTTGTAAAGTCCTTGAATTAAGGCTTCATATTCAACTATATTGTTTGTGCATTCAAATTCCAACCTACATGATAACATAGTCTTTTCTCCCTTAGGACTAGCTAGAATACATCCTGCTCCTGCACCTTCACTAGATTTAGACCCATCAAAATATAATGACCAAAACAAAGATTTATCTACAGTTTTATTTACAGTTTCCTCAACAACTTTAACACACGTTGATGTATTTGTTTGAGAAAAAATTTCGATTTGAGATGTGAAATTATTAACTGATAAAGGGGATGGTTGAGTGGTAAAATTTCCAAAGAATGATTCAGATGAGTAATTCCCCAAAATATTGTTATTGAATGCTATTGGTTGATTTTATTGTTTGAACTCAGTAACCGTATGGATCATATGTTTCTCTTGATCAATCTTTATTTGATTTGGCTTTCCTTTATAAGGTAGCCACATATGAGACCAATCGGTGGAAATATAACCATGAAGTTTCTCAGACCAGTCTCTACTCAAAATCAAACCATAGAATTCAGGTATATCAGCGATTAAAATATCAATTCTCTGAACCACTCTTGGATCAGCTGATAACCTAATAGTAACTGAGTTGATTTCTCCTAAAACCTAGACCTTAGTTCTATCCAATTGGACAATATGAATTGCAGACTTTTGGGGTTCAATTTTTAGTTTGGAACAAACTGAAGCTGGCATTATATTCGAGGAAGCCCCTAAGTCAATCAAATAGTTGCGTAGATTTCTATTATAGATCTCATAGGTTAAGAGAAAAGGAGGAGTATGGGAATTTGATCTATCTCCCATTAAGACAACATCATTAGCTTCTACACTACCAGGAGGTGGCTTACCTATTTCATTAGTAACTTTGGACAATACAGCATTCGGAAGAGCAGAAGAAGGTACAACATCTAACTCCTTAAGCAGCAATTTTTGTTGATGTTTGAGTTTACTAAGCTCAAACATAGTGATATTTTCCTTTTTTTTCTTCATATATTCAATAATGTTGTAGTCCATAGAATCTGTAACTACTAATGTTTTAGATGTTGGAAGTGGATTTGAAGCTGATGGTTGATTTTGAGAAGGTATCGTTGTGGATTTCTTTGTGGAAGTTTTCTCTTTTGTAGGAGTACCCATATTCCTTTTCTTCTGAGTTATTTGAACAGGTTCAGGAGTACCCTTAATCCTGGTAGTTATAGGGAAAGCTTCCTGTTCATTTTCTGTATCGGAATTAGGCAAAATAAAGTCCCACATTCCATGACATTCTACAATTACTTCTTCTTCTGGTTCTTTAGATGATAAGACTGTTTCTTCTCCTTCTTCCTCTTCGGGATCTGACTCTGCATTGGATATAGCATTTGGTGGCTTTGATTCAGGTTTCTTGAAGTTTCTAAATGGTCTTTTGGTTGAAGTCTTAGCTACTTGTTTCTTGATTTCTACCTTTTCGTTTGACATAGTCTTGAGAACTTTTTCGAGACCCTCCATATCATATGGATCTTTAGCCATTTTCTTCTTTGAATCATCTTTGAAAGAGACTTTTTTGGCTTTTACGTCTTCAAGAGTAGCCTTCTTTTCTAAAGCAATAATGTGTTTCTCTACAGCAAGTGCCTCTTTCATATTTTCTGCTAGAGTTGGTTTTGCAGCTCTATCTACAAAGATAGCTATATTTGAAGGTAAAGCTGTTATATACCATTTGCTTCTGATTTTCTCACTAGGTTTAGAGGCAGTTGGAATCTTATTCAAGAGTTTATTAAATCATGAATTGAACTCTTTTATAGGTTCTTCAGATTCTATCCTAAGATTCGAAAAATCATTGATTAATGTTGCTAGAGATCTGTCATCACCGTATTTAGTCAAGAACTGTTCTTGAAAAATGTTCCAACTAGTAATGGATCCTGATGGCAAGGAAAAATACCAAGATCAAGCTGATCCCTGTAAGGTATAAGGGAAAAGCCTAACAATGACATCTTCCTCTCT